>JAQIVE010002134.1:0-21191 GCA_034698285.1 Sminthurinus bimaculatus | reverse complement strand
TGAGAAATCAAGCGAAGCTAATTCTCTGACTGTTTTGGTTTTCATTTCATTTATTTCTTGACTGCGTATCAAATAAACATATAAAACTGCATAAAACATACAGCAGGCGCAGCAACAGTAACCTTTTATTTACTTGGACAACGGACACCGGACACAAGGAAATGAGATGCTTATATTTATATTAAGCACATACATTTAGTTTTATAAATCTCGAGGGTGTACGCAGAGTATAGTATACAGTACACATACCATATGTACACAACAAGGAAAAAGATAGAAGGCGAGAGAAAAAAGCGGAGATTGTACAAAGTATAGCATGAAAATATTAGATGGATTAGTGTACAGTGCGTGAACTTCATGAATTCATCATCATGGGCGCAGAAACTGTGACAATTGGAGGGAGACTGCCTGTAAACACAAGAAGCAGAGTTGTATAATAGCTAATAGTCAAAAATAAAAATGGTATGAGACGAATGGACTTTGGAGGAGCCAGTATATTACATAATAATACACAATATATACGCAGAGACAGCAGCAGTGACACAGATAGACCGCGACATGTGCATTGTGTTCAGAATCAAAGCATAAGCAGAAAGTGAGTTGACTGGGGTTCTTACTCTCGATCTCTCTCTCTTACACAGCGGTTTGGGAATTAAACCGAGAAAAATATCCTTCCTTCCTCTCACACCCCTTTTATACACACATCATTTCATAATCATAATAACCACATATATACATAAAAAAACAAATTCAAACTGACAAAGTATAATGTTAATATTAATATTATTGAAACTGAGCCCTCCGTGTCGCTCATTTTCTTTGTATGTACGTACAAACATTGTTGGCTGCCAGATCAGCCTTCTCTTGTTATTATTATGTACATATTTTTAAATGTTAAACGTCACACTATAAAATGGTATGTCACATTTATTTGAACGCATGCAGTTCCCTTTGATTTTTTGGCTGTCATTTAAAAAAATGTCCATATGCTAATTTATAATAGGCGGAACCTATATTGTGCCTATATACTTGTGTACACGAATAGCACAAAGGCCTCCAAAATTAACATTATTCGACTGAGAAGATAGATAGAAATTCAAAATTTGAATTACATAATATAACGGCATAGGGTAAATAACCCCACTGCTTAGAATAAACAGAACCAATTTTTCCATCATAAATGTAAAGAGAAAAAATGTTTAGTGTAAATATGTATATGCAGTAAAATATTTTATTTTGTTCAGTAATCACTTCACTTGCTTTAAAGTATAACAAGTGGCAGAATTCAATGCCGACTAACTCGAGACAAAAAAATTGTAGTTAAGAGGCAAGGATACCATAAACATTCAAAGTTAGCACTTCAAACTGGAATCCAATAGCACAGTTAAGGCAACAGAAACTTTAATTGATAATCTATTGTTGGTTTACAATTTTTTTTGTTAAATAAACAAATTTTAGTTAAACCTTTGTTAATGGAAATTACGTTTGGATGAACTATATCTTTAGCAGAATGTTACTGAATTACCCAATTATCTCATTGACATGTATAATAAACAATAACCATAATAATCGTAACAATGATACTGCAGAATTTTTGGGTCATGATTTTATTCCTCAAACTCAACACTTAAGTTTTAAGCGATTGAATATTCTATTTGTGTATGTAATATGTAATGCGATTGATATTCCCTTAGTATGTACCGTATAAAAATTCATTAATATAAACATAGATGGACGTACAAATTGTAGATTACATATACACTTACTTAAGCTTAATTCGTTTTTATTTGTATATTTTGCCTACACATTAACTTATACGTTCATATAGACGGATATGGTGCAGTTGCACTGGCTACAAAGTTGAGAAACTCAAGGCGCTCATTATTTCAACTGTATACAGAAAGCTACCAACAACTTAATCACAGGTTAAGAATCTATGCAACATCCGTTTTTACAGTACTTTTTATAGATATTAAGTGCTGTTATAATATATAGCTAGTGTTCGTGAAGAAAGTGTGGAAAATCAACATAGAAAATGAAACGATTGCAACATTGAAAAAATGGCCACGAATCATAATAAAAAAATAATCACAATAAGAACGACAATGTTAAGAATCTAAAATCTCTATAAAAATATTTGACTTCATCAAATGTAGACCTGGCTTCATTGTTCATTGTTACATTTTTAGTTGGAGTAGAACGAATTCGAGGAATGTATTAAAACTGACATTGAGACTCCTTCAGCTTTTCCATTTACTACATAATTTGCTCATTCCTCATTTACATTTCTGCGCTCGAGATTAATTCAGCATGAAGTTTGCTTCATATATACTTTTATTATGTATGTTGTTGTACTTTATTGTAATTTTAATGTGACCTCAATTTACTTTATTGTCGTACAAACATACAATCACGATGATATGATTTTAATCGATATCAAACTCCCATACACACAGACATCTGGAGTTACAAGAAACACACAACAAGAGTATCAATTTGAATTACAATGAAATTACAATTACAATATCTAATAAGCGATAACAGCTAATGGACAACAACATGGACATATAAATAAATTTATCGAATATTGTACTAAAGAAGAAAAAGGTCTTGCTGATTTCGAATGTGTACATACCCACAAATTCAATTTCTAACGAACTGTTCATATCATTATCGTTACTGACATTATAATATTATTATTATGTTGTGAGGCATTACTAACTTCTCATAATAACACGGTATAGAATGAAACATTGGCTAGCAAACTCAGCGCCTATTCATTGACTTTGAATATGCAAAAGGTTCAGTCCATCCAACTATAGCTGTAGTTATGTTATGTATATCTGTACTTATAACTATTTCTGCAATGTACGATATACTACGAAATGACTGTGAAGCCTCAATTACTCAATTAGGTGTAAATGAGAGCTTATCACCAAATTCACAAATCAATCTGATCAACGATATTATAATATTTCATCAACAATGAAAGTCCCCTTTTCGGCCCTTGAAAAAAAACACACATTCCATTCCTCACCCTCTTCTGCCCATGTATGCATGTATTGTGTGTGTATATATATACATACGTTGATGTTGTTATCTATTATCTCTTACATTGGATAATTTTTACACCCTTCTTCTCACAAAATGATTGAAACAAAATTGCAAACTAGTTGAATCTTGAATGTGAAATTACATTATGTAGCTATACATACCTAATTTATGTGCTTTTCTTTCTCTGGTCACAAATTAAATGTAGTTTCAACAATATCATCTTCATAGCATATTGACATGGCTATCCAAAAATGACTCTTGATATATGTAACAGTATGATCGCTCATCGCTCTGTTTTTCATGATAATCGCTTGCAATTCGTTAGAAATGTCGGCATATACGGGTAGTGTAAAAACCGTATGTTTGTATGCACTATATTTTGTACAATTTAAATGAGCTCAGGTGGAGTTGAGAATCTTTTTACAACTATCGTGATCAAATCTATTCGCAATTCAAGCCCAAAGAAGGAAAGAGAAAACTTATTATACATGTTTTAATCGTATAATATATACCTACATATGTAGTTATATTGCAGTTTCCAGTACAAACATTTTCATCATATAGAACTAGTTCTAATAAGGAAAAAAAACTTTGAGGGGAAAGCGTATACATTTCAAGTTTGTATAAAATACGATATTGCTTTACTTACGGAACTTCAGAGGACAAACTAAAAACTAAGTTGTTACATTAAATCTACAATACACTGGCTGTCTGCTCATACATACATAATAACTACATAAAAAGACAAAAGAGAGAATGTGTTTACTATGGGCCAGGGCCAGAGGCAGGCAGGCGGGATATAATTCAATAATGATGGCAATAAAAAGACTGTTCATAGTTCATAAAATACATATTATGATAATGCAAATGGGGATATGATGATGTTGACGACGACAATGATGACGATGTAGGCAAGTGGTTGGTTATGGAGAGATTGGGTAATTTTTTCCTTCCCCCTTCTGTTTTTGACATATGCACAATGACAAAGTTCTCTACATCGTATACAACACACATGCATACATTCAACACATACGTTTCTAAGCAAGTCTTTGCTTCCACACTAACTCTTCGTTCTAGATTTGTAGGATTTTGGGATCACTTTATAAACTTAATAATAGTATATGTGTACATATAGTAAGCAGTAGTGAAAGTAGTATTATAGAGATTTATTTTCCGCTACAGATCATACAGTGTACACTGAATTTTATTTATCCTGGAAACCCTTTTTATAGTGACCTGTGGTACAACAAACTTCTCGATTTACAGACATGAAAGCAACAAAAATTTCCATTACTATTATGTTACATTAAACATCACAACTCGAAATATAAAATTTTAAGGGTTATTAGTATGCATGTGTACTGTGTAGGTCTATAATAAATGAACTTTGTATCTTCCAAAAGTGTAAGAACACTATAACGAGTGTCCAGTGTAGATGGTTTTGCAATTTTGCACGGTTTCTGCTTTTTCATGCCGTAGTCAGTTCAATTTATAGGATTAGACCAAAGAACTATTTGACAGAGCACATAAAACATATTTTTTGAAAGCTCTCTCCATGTCTCGCTCTTTTTTCCTCCATTTTCTGTTCTCTTTCTCTTTGCTACTCCAGTCAAATAATAATATATTAGCAAAAGAAGAAGGGAAAACAAAAAACAAAACGAATGTCACATCACTCCAGAATACGCAATGTAAAAATGAGACTCCAATAACAATCTCAGCAATAAGTACGCCCTATTATATTATATTATGATTATTATTAACTTAAAATGCTCACTTTTGGTTTCACCAAAAGCTAAAATACATTTATGTTCCAACAGTCGTAATAACTTCAAGCAGATTCTTTTCTACGTCTCCCCTTTTTCGATTCTAGTGACTCGTTCTCTCTCTTTCTCTCTTCCTTTTAGCTCGAGCAAATTGGGTGGAAATTTTTTATTGGATTTGTCATATGAAAAGACTAAAAACTTTGCCTGTACATTTTCCCTCTCATGTATGCATATGTGTACATTTAACGCCACTACTTCTTTCTCCCCTATCACTGTGTTTGTAACCTAACAGTCACAGTAAATATTAATGATAAGCCCGATATAAAGAGTTGTGTGCCGTTCCCATTAGCTTCCCGCAAAGAATATACTGGCCTGTTTGAGAAAAATCATGGCGTAAAGTTTGCCTAACTTCTTCCACATTCTATAGTACTTTCATGTAATTTTCCCCTTTCTTTCTTTATATTGCAGCAAGTGTATTATGTATTATTATTATCAATATATACTCTAGAATTCAGACGTGCTCTGTATTTTCAAGAATTGGTAAACCTTCACCGAAAATTGTAACAAAATGTCCTCGAATTTTAGAGGGAAACAGAAAAGGCCGTCTCTTACGTAAAACCTCATAAGCCGACTTCGTATTTGACGGTACCCATTTATAAATTTATTCTAAATAGGCACAATGCGAATTTTTCCTTCCTATTATATGTTATTTTATACATCTCCTTCTTTCTCACACTACATAGAATCATGACAATAGAGTCAAATGACACAATGAAGTTGCAATCAGACAAACCATCATGACTATTATTTCAGTCGTCGAAACAACTCTCATATATCTGGAAGTTTTTTTAACAAGTAAAGTTGTTTTACTTCTTACTTACATATTTATACATGTACATAATACATATGTAATATGTATGAGGTGCATAAATATATTATGTTATGTATGCTCATAAGAAAGAAAATGCAGCAGTGACCGAATTGCCATATTGTCCACGTCGTTATTATCGTTATCGCTCCCAGCATAATAATATTATTATTACATCATTAAGTTGCCCTTTTTATCCAATCCCACAACACGAGCCTTTTATTATTATCTTTGCTCTTCGTTATTTAGCACATAAAAACGCTGTTGACATTAAATGGAAGCTCGGGTCTTAATAAATTCAAAAATATAATATTTTCAAAACTGTGGTCGAAATCATTATGCCTTTTCTTTGGAAAATCACCAAAATACTGTATCTAAAAGATATTGGGAACTGTGTACATTGTACAGTAATGTACAGGCTACATGCTTAATACACATGAATAAATAGAGCAATAATAAGGAAGCGCTATGCGTGGAATTGGCCGTGGCGATTTTTAGTGTTTGCACTGTGTAGGTAAGGATAATTTTCACAATGACTGTAAACCTGCATTGCAGTTTTCATAATAAAAGGTCGGTTTTAGTTTGCCATTAAGGATTTTGCCTGACTATATTCGCCAAGAAACGTTTCAGCCGTTTCCAAAATTTTAAATCTTTTTATGAAAAGTCTGTTTTGGACCTGTTTTCGACATTCTGGCCGGTACATATTCAAAACTCGAAAAATCCCTTTCATATTCGTAGTCAACGCATAAACTAGGTACTGTATTTGCAGAGAAACAAATATATAAAGAGAGAATATATATAGAAACCCGTGGCAAGTCAGTAGTTAGAAACTGAGTTGTCATACCTAGTCAGGTGTTATACTCGATTTGTTATACAGCCACTATTAACAATTGGCAGTATAACAAATGACTATGTATAACAAATGACTATGTATAACAACTGACTCAGTATAACAACTGGTAGTATGACAATTCGAGTATAACATCTGACTAGTTAACAATTAACTTTCTAACTTCTGACTTGGGATCATAGAAACCAAACGTCTTCAGGAAAAGTTTATTAGTTGACAACCATTGTTTGATATTTGGACCGGACTATCGGTGTGAACAGATGCAAACAGTTAAATATCTGTAGTATACAAAGATGTACTCTATCCAACGAAACATCAAAGCTATTTTCCATCTTTCAAGTTTTTGAAAAATCAATTTTTATACTTTTTTCGGAATTACAAGTGTAGACAATTGATTATCTGTTAACTACGCATCAAATACGTTGGTGGTACTTACACGAAGAAAAACCCAAGGTTTTGTTAACTTTTACGTTTTGCGAAAAATGATGGAAACTATAATGGGTAAATAATATAGGTTGGGTACAAATATATAAAGCTGATTTCAGTATCGATTTCGGTCGTTTTATCTTCCTATTTTTACGGTTTATTGATCAAGGTTCTTTTATCTGTTCATATGCCGAAAATATTAATGCTATATATTCATGAACTTTGCCATTCAGGCAAAAGCTTAATTTTAAAGTTCATTGCATGTTTTCAAAGCTTCTTTTATGCTGAAAAAAGTAGATTTCCAGCCTCCAAAATACACAAACTGAATAATATCAGTATATTACTGTTTATTGTATGATGTACTAGGGGTTGAGATGTGTGTAAACGTTTATTTTAGAAAATAAATTTGTAAAATGTTTCGCATCAGCCTCTGAGTTGTACGTCATATAGAGTCGGAAACATTTGATGAGTACACAGGCTCTATTCCATTTCTACTATATAAAAAATACTAATAGAGTAGAGTACCCATCAGTTGATCCCTACCCTGTAGATGAAAATGTCAATGTGACGTTATTATTATTACCTCACACTATGAGGGTTGTTTTTTAGGTTTTATTGTCGTCGTATGACAGACGCAAAAAAACTGGCCTTGCTTAACATTTCCAATAAAGTGAATACCCTTTGTGATATTTATCACACTTTATCTACTAAAGTCAACCGCTGATGCGTGTGTATGGGTGCGCTATACATATTTTTTTCACGAAACAGCAGTAGGGTCTCTTTTTAGTTCAATGTCAAGGTAATTTGCACAATATTATGGGTAATTTAGAACATCCCAAGATATCAATTGCCTTGCTATCACACATTTAATTAAATCATACAAAATAATATGAAACCGCACACTCCAAATAAAATTATTCACAGTATATGCTCTGTACATTTTTATCTTTTTTGTGCACACACTTTCCCTAACCTTAGATACAATAAAAGTGAGTTGAACACATAAAATTATACAATATCTATTGGAAATATAACTATTCTTAGTGTTCATCATGACTTTTTCAAAAGCAAAAGTTGTAAGAGACTATCATTTAAGCATAAAAAAGAGGGAAAATATCCTCTCAGCAAATATAAATCAATACTTTACATGTATGTACAAAGCTGCACTTCAAGTGCATTTCCGAGGGAAAATACGGCACCAAAAAAGTATCTTTTCAAGGGTTGTAAGCGTAAAGAGGGCCAAGTTGTGGGATTTCACACTTGAAAACTCGACATGACAAAAGTCGACATCAAAGTTGATAGTAAATGATGTGAGATGAATTTACCTGAAAATGGAGGTAGAAAAGAGCACCCTCTCATTTGTACTCCATGTCCCATCAGCTTTTAAACACAAAAATAAGTCAAGTTTTATGTTTATTTACTTTGTAGTAATCTATTGAAATAGAGAACATGGACAATGGCTCTTATTATAATACACTTTGAAGTGCTGAAAGACATTCCTCTTCTTCTCCTTCTTCATTTCAGAGTCTACAAATTTGACAATAATATGATACAAATACCCACTGCTGCTTTTGACACCGGTGATGGATAATAGAGAAGAATAGCATTTACTGCATGACCCATGCATTGTCCTTTTCCCCTGTATAAACTTCCTCCAGTTAAAGTACTAATAATTTTCTGTCGGTCTATCCTCCCTACCATAGCTGACCTGATCCGCCATCAACGCATTACACAAATAAGAAAAGGCAACAAGAGCAAAAAAGGACCGATTACAAAGCATATTTACATTTGACCAAAACTATATTATGCATAAAACGAGAAATTATATCAAATGCATGCTTAATACTACATAATGGTAAAATCTACAATAATACACAGACAGTGAGTTCATGACATTAGTTTTTGTTGGAGGCTTTGCAAAAGACTGTTCCTTTCAACTATCCCCTCTTTAGACTCCTTTTCTTCATTGTCATTGTCGTTCCATTATTATTGTTCAGAAACTTATGCATTCGGTGTAAGTATATAGTATATACAATACACAAGGGTGCTGGGCTGACGATGATAAGATAAAAGTTTAGTTCAGTAAGACTCTGACAGTTACATACATCGCCTGACTTTCGGCAGGTACAGAAAAATCAGTAAAAGTTGTATACAACTTGTATACATATACCGACAAGGCCAGAAAACAAACTTTAGAAAAAGTTGGCGAAGACCGAAGCCAAAGTGTTTAAGAAACGAAATGAGAATAGAGAAGACCAAGATGAAAATTGCATTCTCCAAACTAAATATTTCTTGTTCTTCTTATACACATACAATTTTGTCCAACAACTTGTTTTGAATAGGTTCTTTTTTTTCTTTTCTTCATTGACAATGATACTATACTTTTTTTTGACGAAAAAGACGAAACTTGGAGCATTTCAAGAAAGTATATCATATAGATTCTCTCAAACAACATAGCGTATGCATATAGCACACTAAATGCGGCATCGCCTTTGCAACAGTGTAATAATAGAGAGAACGAATGAATTGTTGTATTGTACTGTGTGCGCGTAGAATTAAAGTTGTGAAAATCAGTGGAGCAAAGAAAAAGGCTACTTGTATAAGAGACAGAGCTAAAGTAAGCAAAAGCTGAGGTGTATGTATAACTATACGTACACTGTCCATTTACCAGTGTACAATGTACATTGTACATACTGTACTGCACTGTATTGTATTGTATACACAGCAGTATTAAATATTAGTATAGTTAGTGGCCGAAGCCCTACTCATTATCATCATAAAAAACGGCGATGTCGTCCAATAATCATAAAGTCACGCTCAACTTCCCTAAATCCAAAAGGACAAATCGTTATATGATAGTGAAATGGGCACCTTCTTACTTCTATTGTCATCAAACACAAGTTGAAAGCTCCAAGGTACACATAAAATACACAGGTATTTATCTGCAGTAGAGAATGAACATAACACATATAGATTGGTTATCTTATGAAGCTTTTATGATTTCAAACAAAAACTTATAAAAATATCACACATACCCACCTATAATTGTATGTATATCAAAGTTTCTTTATGGAAGTCATAAAACAGTATTTGTTTCACTCACGTTCATTCACAAATTCATTCATATTTTCTCTTTATACATTTTCGAAGCAAAATTCACAAGGATCAAGTATTATTTGTAGATCTACTCAGTTTAGAGAAAAAAGTATTTTTAAAGTGTTGTATACTAGTAAAAGTGTCTTGTTTCACGTTCCAACTCATCTCTAGACAACACTATGCTACACCAGGGCCATATCCTAAAGTGATTCTCAGGTAAGCAAGACCATCTCAATTCATTTACAGATAATTTATGCAAGTTATTCAGTACCACATACAATATGAATGGTCAGAGAAAGGATACGAATACCTAGGGAGATTTGATCAAACCTTGCGATACATAATACTACAAATACGGTGGTGGTGGTGGTGTCATAAAAAAAGCATATTTCGGACGAACTAAACTGACTGACGGACGGCCGGAGAAAAAATCGAAGGTCGAATTAAGGGTGGAGATAATACACACCAGTATACATTATTACTACTATCACCATTATCATTATCATCGTAGTTGAATGAAATGAGAGGATGGAAAGCAGAATGAGACGGAGAATTGGAGAAAGAGTGCAAGGAGTTATAGAAAAGGAAAGAAAGAAGATAGAACATATAATGGAATTTCGGATTGAAAATGAATGAAATTCAGATGTCTATCAGTTTAGGAATATTTATGAATGAGTTCAGCCTTCATTTTTATTGTTATCACAATTCACCTCTTGTACATAAACTTTCATAAGTGTAATTTCAATAATTTCTATACATCTGCTTCAAAATAACCGAGACTTATGCAATATCGATACCTACATACTTACATACCATCTATCTTTCTATTGAGATTGTAGCTTCCATTCTTTCTCAGGCTATTCTCATCGAGTTGGTTGTTTATCCTGTATATTATATGCAACAGATTTTTCTCTTCCCTCCCCCCCTTCAGGAGAATTGACGTGGGTAGATCTGTTAGATTTCATTACTACAAATATTATTCATGAAACATCTGTAAGTCATCATTCATATTATGTATTATGCATAAAACCACCCCCATGTATATAAAGTGCATGTAATTCTTAATATTAATTTGGTTGGTGTATCATCATCTTTCTCATTGTGTATTTAAAAATTTACAATGCTTTCAAACACTCATCAACGGCATGCATGTTTATTGTTTGCACAAATATTTTGTCATATGAGCTGATTCTAAATTATCAAAATAGACATAGCTAATATAATTTTAGTTTACCTAAACTCTAAAAATTCGGAAAAAAGACTAACATGACATTACAACATCTGAAGTAACCGTAAAGATCTCAACTCGCCGGAATATCTTCATTTCATACTGTAATTTTCCAAAATGTAAAAATTAAAAAATCGAAAAAAAAACTTTCCTCCAATCAAAGCCCCCAAGAAAATCCTTTATGCTACACGCTTTTTGTGAGTGTCCATATTCGATACAAGTTTCCAAAAAGAGCCTCATGTATGTATGTATGTATTCCTACAGATGATATGCAGCATAATATGATACTATACGAATACGAATAAATTTAAAATTGAAGATGAAATGATGATTTTCTTGACGTACACTTTCAATATTTGATTGGTATGAAATATTTATCCATTAGTTGTTTGCTTTTCTTTCGAAAGGGAATGTGGACATTTCAGCGTGTGCTGTCTTTTGACATTCTGTAGCGCATCGTCCTTTGAACACTGAAAGACTAATATACTACCCCATTCAAATACATAAGTACAAAATTTACCCTTCCTATGTGTCATACACACAAAAGAAGAGTGAAAATGATGCAGCTGCAACAGCGTGTGTGTATATAAATGTACATATGTACACAGCATATATATGTGCATGTGGCTGTACTGCGTGTCAGTCAGCGTCGGTTCACAGCAGGAAGGAAAAAATGTGTACATGCTCAATACTCTAATTGAGTGACAAGAAACCTGTGACATGTACGATGACCTTTTAATCATACGCTCCAAAGTGTCTGGATATATACTTGAAATAGTATTGAATAACTCACGTTGTAAATTATACTTATACCTGCTTAGGGTTTTTTTCATAACGTGCATTGAACCATTAATATTACTATATTGATATTTTTAAAAGGGATACATTTCTAACTGACTAGCAATTTATTAGAAAAAGAATAAAAATTACCGCGGTATTTAGCCATTTTATTTTTTCGAATACAAAATGAATCACTGCATAAAATACTATAAGGTTTAACTCAAATGGTATAAGAGACTACAGAATAGTATGGCATGCCCCGAAAATTTCCGTTTGATCGCATTACATGTACATACTTTCAATGGCTCAAAAGCTAAGTAGTAAAAGAGTCTTACAATTTGAGTTAAATACGGTATGCTATAGTAATTTATATTGTCGTACCGAAAACATTTCCCATAGGATTGAAAAGTAAACGTCAATTACCCATTGCTACCCTACATGCATTTCCATAACCATCGTAATATTTTGGGATACGATAGTAGGATACATGGTATGGAAAAGCTGCCTTTAACTTAGAATATTATAGACTCACTGTACAATCATCAATTCTTGGGATAAGACTGTATGGAGTATATTATGCAGTCACTGACTTTGACATTTAGCTGTTACTACATCTTACCTCATCCTGTATACATATTGTTATCATTCGGTTGAGTACAGGTTTCAAAGAGTATCCAGCATTATAAATATCAAAACTTATATAACACGAGCATTATTATGTTACCGTCCTTCGTCCCTAGATTACATTACAATTATATGGTGCTTTGATACAGCTTGAAAGAGTTTTCCGTTTCAATAATGTAACATATATTATTATTAGGACCAAGTCCCAAGTCATCTTCACTTTGACGGATTATAAATCATATACTCCAGCTTGAATGCTCCTAAACAAGCTTAAAATTATCGAACATATTTATACGGTGCTGTACAAATATATTATGTACAATAGTAACCAGAGAGACTACAACCTTACAACCAACAAAAATTGTGAAGAACTTGTGTAAAGTGTAAATTCTCTTCTTTTGTATTTTTCAAACAAATCATCCCGATGTTTGAATTTGAATGAAGTTTTATTGTTATGTTCCTAGCTCGTGTCTCTGCATGGACGTTTAGTCACATGAAATAAGAAAATTTATATTTAATTGTGATATCACAAAAATAAGCATGCTCAATGATATCAATACAATTCTACGATACTAACTATATATAAGACATAAGCTCAAAAGGTAAATAATATTAAATTTTATTACAGACAGTGACAGGTTTACCATGTTTTAGACGATTTAAAAAAAACTTTGTAGATAGACATAAATTTTTTCTACTAAAATGAAATTATTTGTCACGTCTCGTAAACGTTTTTGCAAACTTCACGGCGGTGAAAGTTGAATAGCACATGTCACTTTAAATGAAACAATGTGCATGCTGGATTCATTCAAGACTATTCGTCAAGATTATTATCGAACTAGTAATTGTAAACTCCAAAAGTCTCAAAGGTGTTTCCCAGGGGAAAGCAGAACCCACAACATGCGAGAAAAGAAAACCTTTAAAATATTCAAAATCAGGACTACAGAAAATGGAGAGAAATTATGTAGAATAAGACTTATTTGTATAATATGCAGGCCCATATTATACATATAAGTCTTATTCTACATAATTTCTCTCCATTTTCTCCATGTTTCTCTTAGTTACGTAAAGAAACTACATCAATATAACATTATATTATGGGGCTTCTGCCATTCCACCCTTTCCAAAGTCTCACCCGAACACTCAGCAGTTCATATTCACATTAAAGTAACATAATAGCCATTGAGGACACAGTGGCCTGTGGAGTGAGACAGGCCGACAGACTCATTGAGATAATTTATAAATTCCACAGAGATTAAAGTAACGTGTGTGTATGAGTAGTTTTCGTTCTTTCTTTCTAAGTTTCCTTTTGTTCCTCCTTTCTTTCTGTATTTTCCTTTGCTGTGGTGTTTTGTGCATCTGTACGAGTGTTTGTGTATATTACCGATGTATGTGCGTATTTGCGGGTTTGTAAGATGAGAGGGGCCGCGCGCGACGAGAACCCAATAATTAGCCTAGTAGAAGTAGGAAGGGAGATATACAATTCTCGAAACATACTGTGTACGTGAATCTAATAGCCTGGTAATCCCCGCTATGTCTTATGCTCATGCATTTGGACAATTCACCCGTTCTTTGTAATGCTTCCAGGTAATCACACATCATGAGCATCAGCAATGAGCAATATATGAAATTTAAGTTAGATATGTATGTTAAGATTACTAGCTGCGTTGGACCCTGGCATTCACGTCGCGTTTCTTAATAAGATTACACCGAGAGGTGTCTTTTCTCTCTTCACTCTTCTCGCCTTCCTTTCTTCGAGCTCTCGGGCCGTGTCATTTTACAAGATTTATAATTTATTTGTATCTAAGTCTATTATAACATACACATACTGAAGAAGCAAAAGAAAAACCATCTTTACATTTTCTACTTTAAATATCAATGTATACATGTCGTTGGCTTATACTCTTTCTAGTAGATTCATATAAGTTTTTTTTCTTCAAAAATTGGCTTCACAAGTACTCCCATTATACTCTTATATTACCCATATGTACAATAACATCTCTACAGGTTCCATTTCTTTCGATCTTCGGGTATGTTGTTTGTTCATACATTCATACAAAAGATCGAGGCATATTAAAATCGAATAACTATCATGTGGTATCATAAAATCTACAGAATGCGGAATACGTCAATTCGATACCACAAAGAGAGATGACGAAAAAACAAAGGTTGATATTACTATACACGTCGTAAATTAATGTTCAATCCAAAAAAATTTGTCATCCAAAAACGCTGTAAAACAGCATATTCATTATAATATTCTGCGAAGAAATGCACATAAAATGTTACCATTCATTCTTGTGGCTCACTAACGAGCCATAGGAATTTGTTTCAAAAATAGCTTAAAGCATACAAACCCAAAAGTAATTTGAACGACAAAAACCAACAGATAGTTTCTTTAGGATAAGTTTTGAGTAAAACAAAGTTGACTCGAGAAACCTCATGTGCATTAGAGTCGAAAATGAAATGTGTTTATAGATTTAAAAATCATCCATTGTTAATTCAAAATTGAAAAAATTTAAATCGTGAAATCAAAATGTGTTGAGCTTTCTTTTTCCGATTTCTTCCTTTCTTTCTTCCCTCCCGCTTATCAACCTGGACCATCTGGCAAACAATTAAAATGAAGAAGAGAGAGATAGAACTCCCGCAGTCTACGCCAAGTTGATGATTACACAGCGTTTGGACTTCTCAAACAAAACTCACACTCTCGAGGTAATTGTATTATTTTACCCCTGCTGAATGGACTCAAAAATCAAACCGACATTTACACCCATCCACACACAAAATCATGCAACATAAAATGTTTAACGTACATATGCACCGTGTCAATATGTAGTAACAGAATATATTATACATGTACTTTGTATGATATGATACACACTTTTACAGCTTATTACGTATCATTATTATATACAACATTCTTCACACTTACTAATAGTGCATAGCGTAAAATCCCAAGCAGCAACAGTGTAACAGCAAGTCTGACCATAGTTTTGATTTGATTTAATTGAAATTCTACTTCATTTATTTTATTCTCCACAAATGTACACATAGAGATAGACAGATGGGTTGGAAATTGACTACAACTTAAAAATCATGTGTGGACTTTGAGGAACAAAATGATGAATTTCCTTCTTACAGCATTAACTTTTGACCGTTTAACAACGCTTAACTTAAAACAATATCAGCATTAGCAATTGTAAAAAGGTTTCTTTAACATACAAAGAATACAAACAGTCAAAGTATACATGACAGGCTCTTTACTAATAACGTTATGTAATTCAGTTGCTGCGCACAGTTTTACCCAAAGAGTGTAGGATTTGCCTTATTCACACGTATTCATCCTTCACCTGTCAGCATCAAAAAATTACAATGTTTACAGCACGGTAAATGTTATATATACGCTTAAGATTTTAAATCGTTCTACATTTCTCAATAACAGAATTATTTCTATGAATGTCCATGCATAAATTATTTACGAAACAACTAAATAAAACACGTGTGAAACTTTTAACCTAAGACTTTATAGCCTGTTCAATAATTAATCTTTAATCCATAAAATTTAGTTTGTTGATAAGCAACGAAGATAGCTGTAAACGTGCAGTATCGTCATTTTTGCATGTATCTAGTATCTAAGTGTGTATAGAAGATCCATTAGCCATGTCCTTCTTTGCACAATGGGACATGTGAAAAATGATATAGCAAATAAATAGCAATATTAACTAAGAGATGTAATCTGCAAAGGTAACACCATTGAAGTCCAATGGCTGGAACACAGTTGAGTATGGAGAAGTTAATAATAATAGAAATACTAATAAAATGAGAATTAAGAAGCAAAGCCAAAGGCGAGGAGAGAAAGGGGGTAGAATATGATCCAATCCTCTGCATGTTTGCTGTATGTACACCTTTTAGTGTTAATGTTTGTGCAGGAGAGGAATGGAGAACTGGATAGATTGGGATGGAACAGAAAAGAAAAGACAGAATAGAATTGAATTGGATGGAACGTGTCCTAAACGGCCATTCTTACGATACGAGATATATTATACTAGAAGGGAGCCATAAAATTAACGAAAAGTCAAAAGATGCCGACTACATATATTTCGACTATTGCCCGCACCTGTGTGTCCAGAAAAATTCCAATTCTCAAACGGAAATTATTGTATTTCCCTCTTCATCTCTTCGCCCTTTATCTTCATATTCTTTTACTAGTATAGTTTAAACTATATTACACAAACTTATCTTCGAAACTCTAAAGTTATACAAAATCACGAGAGCATACATACTAAAACGATACCATACAAAAAAGTATGGCGTTCTGTATTCCGATTACATACATAGTACAAGTATGTAAAATAAAATAAGTCAGCAACATACATTGGATATAAGGATTTCCCATATAAATAGCACAATTGAAAGTACCCCCTCCCCCTCTCACTATGTGATGTGATCTTTCACCAATGCACGCGCCCTTGCCGTTTCATTTGCCTTTCTCTGTATGCATCTAATAAGCTTGCGATTAGTCTATGTAAATGCAGCACGTTTTTTGAATTTCCTTAGTCTGTAACTGTAACATGCGATTAACATTAAGCATTTTAACGTAAGGTGCTATTATATTTCAATGTAAAACTACATACATCTATATGATGTGACAGCATAAAGTAGGAATACCCGGATAGAAATCGTAATGGTGGAATAAACTTGAAAACTGTTGGAAACAAAACAGTCAACAGAAATATGCTAATTAAGACTCATTGCAAAAACTAGTAGTCGACTTAAAGTCTATTAGAGGCTTTAATTTTTCGTGATGGCCTCATTTTCTAACTTGTAGCTGTTCAAAAATTACCTTTTAAGCAGATAGAAATGGAATATTTCTCAAGACAGATATATATCAAAAATATATTTTTTACCCCTTGCTCCTCTAGTAGTCACTAATCATGAATGAAAGAGATGCATAGAAAGAAAGAGTTTTACGAAATTACGAGTTCCCTCCGTGCCCTTAGTTAGATTATATGTATATTCCCTCCTCCATATCTGCCCGACAAGAACTCTGCACAACCCACACAGAAAATAAAAAATATCATTTGAGTCGATTTTATGCGGCCGCTCTTTCTTTGTATGATAACTCACACCTGAGACCTCAACCCGGGGCTTCACAGTTACAATTTTCCGAGTATAGTATTATCTTCTCTATACATATTCTTGAGTTGTTGTCGTAGAAGGGAAGACAGAAAGAAAACGAAGCTAGATCTAAATTTGATTCTATCGTTATTAAAACGATCATAGCACCTTTCTTGAATGACCTATACACAGCATTACAAAATCCAAATAAAGTGTAACCATCGAGATTTAAATATTCATCCTAGACTACTTAACCTTTTCTGTTTTGCTTTTTCATCTTCTCCGGTGTTGTATAGTTTTATACACTGCAAATAGAAATAGTAAGGTTTAAAAAGTCTATGGATCTCCTATTCCTCCATCCCTACAATTCATAATTGTCTTCACATCATAAGCAGCGCCGTCACATCTTTTATCTGAAATCATATCAGTATTTAAATATGAGCGTATAAATAGCGTCTATCTATTATTTATACATCATAGATATCATTTAAAATGTGCACGTTGATACATCCATTTTATCTTTAATCCCTTAAATGAACATCTATAATCTACAGACAAGGTTGATCCGACTGACTAAAGCCTAAAAGGGACTATACATTCCAATATTATATAATAATAATAATGTACCGTAGACGACAAACTGTAAAAGCGGAACGTTGAAAGCTCAAAGGCACGTAATATTGCATGTCGCATATTACATTTTGCTTATTGCCTTTTCACTGCTGATTCCCTTATTGCCAGTCATTAGCATGCACCATTATTATGATTTTGATGTGTTTCGGTGCGGTCTAATCGCACAAATAAAATAAAAGAACGCTTGCAAATACTAAAAAGACCCGTAGCGGTAATCGTATACAATGATCATAAAATCCAATGCATCCTCACATGTACACGAATCTACATAAAGGCTATTCAAAATAAGATGTGCGTGAAATATTAGCATAAAAGCATTTCAGATGGGATGAGAAAATAACAATGACACTATAAAAGTCTTCTATGTCTCTCAAAGACAGCATGAAAAACTAAAACATGCTGAAGCTCACTGTTTGGATTATTATTATCGAGATTAATTGTTACTAAATTTATACAGCATCAAGTTGTCAAATGAGGAATCTAGTGGCAGGATTTTTGACCTCTAAATCCCTTCAATTGTTGAACTTTCGTGGAACAAAATTACAAAAATATAAGGTTCACATTTTAACGGCTAACACGATTGTAATAGTGAAGTTTATTGAAAATTCCCGAGCTTTCAAACACGACACTGTGTTCATCATCAGGGGTTTACAAAAATATGTTCGAACATTTGCAAAGTTTACATAGGCAAATAAGTATTTGTTGAACATACAATGCACATTTACAAAAATAAAGGGTTGAACGATGTAAAGATTCGGAATAAACTTGAGCCCATTATCACGCACACGGCGAAATGATATTTGCTGAAAAAACGTAATTTATTGGCTATTCGCAAACCCATTATATGTTAAACGTATGTTATTTGTTGGTAGCTTGCATTTGCATAGCAAAATCACATGCGCTAAATAAACTACCACATCGAAAACGCAACATATTCGCTTATTTATTGGTCAGTTTTGCAAATTCTCTCACTCAGGTTTAAACACTCAGAACTGAACTGAATCTGTAATTTGTGTGCACGATATGTAGGTACGAGGTGCGTACGTATTCAATGAATACATTGAAAGGACACTATACAAGAAACTGCATATTTGAAGGTACACATTTCAAGGTAGACAAAGTCAGTCCGTAAATTGTTCAACGAGTGAGAGAGAGAGAGAGAGAGAGAGAGAGCATTGAAGAACCAGTTTACTAATTACACATTGTAATTTGCAATATATTTAATTTGCTGCCTACCATATTCTATCGCCATTAAAAAGTGTACAGCATACATGTAGGAAATCACTACTATACACAAAATAAAAATCACAATGGTGATTGCAATTACTATTGTAACTGATCTGGTCTATGTCTAGCTCTTTGAGTCTTTCAACAGCTGATGAAAGTCTCAAACTCCAGAATAATTACATATTTTATCATGCCTTATAACTAATATGGATTATATTATGCACACAACCGCGTAATAATGGTCAACCAGTCGGCTTTTTTTTCATATTTTTAAAATGTATAACAAATATTGGTTCCTGTCTGGTTTTGAAAGACTTCACTGATTTGTTATTTTTTATTAGTATTAAAGCTTTCTACTGCCTACTGTGCTTAATTCATATAATTATAGGGAAGATGAACTCAAACACAAACTCGAAACTTTTAGTAAGCCTACTACAGATAAGCCTCTATTACAGTTATCATCTACAATCTACACAATGACAAATGTGCATGACATGATAGGTCATGTCAGAACGGTTCGAAACGTAACCAACAAATAAACATTTTATTAATGATATTAAATGGTTCCTGTTTAGACGAAACGAAAGTAATGAAAAATAATCTCCCAAAGGAATTTGCAATGTTTGCATGTATATTGCCATTACTTTATCAATTAATATACTTATATTATATCATCACAATATCTATGTATAAGCATGCCTGCATTCGCATATATATACGCTTTTGCATCTCTTTTAATCCCACATAACAAAGAGAAAAATAAAGATGGGTTTCTCACTTTTGATTAACTCACATGATGAGAATAAAAACTAATTCCATTATGCGGGCTTTTCAACCCAGAAGCCAATTTCGTTTCTTAAAATATTTCTCATGCCATACATAAGTACTGGCGTACATGTACATATCTAAGTACAGTAGGCAGGTGCTCCTGTTTAAGTTAAAATCTAGTACCATCAAGACCTCACAAATACCCCGCATATACAACAATCCTCCTGCTGTATGTCATAATATACATATACACAGCAGTAGGATTACACGGATATCTTCCATTGTTCTCCCTTAACATCTAGGCAAAATTTTAGCAAATTTCCAATGCTTAAATATGATTAGCTATTCCCCTGTAGTGCTCATTACATGCCTAACAAACCATTATATGCATGCTAAGATTTAACGGCTCCACATTTTGAGCACACTCGCACAAAGCGATTGCTCATTAAACATGGTAACGTTATAATACGAATATTGTCACGAGTCACGAAACTTTGAAATTAAGAATATTTTTTCAAATAAACTACAAAGAACCTGGAATAAAGGTTTTCTATTAGTCTTATCATAAACTTATTATGAAGTATAGACAATAAATATTACGGATCATCAAAAGTTCAAGGGTATATTATAAATAAATAAATGTCATTTCTTTGACATTCGACGAATCCGTATCAATTATTTGACAGTGAGTTGTATTTTGGAAGCTTTGTGAGTGTCCAGCTTGAGTAGAAGAGAGAATATTTGGCTGTGTTTATA
>JAQIVE010002133.1:0-21197 GCA_034698285.1 Sminthurinus bimaculatus | reverse complement strand
TTTCTTTCATAGAATATCTCCTTGGAAGGTGGTGATTCATATGACATTAATTAGTTGCCTCCTTTTCCTTACACGCTTTATTTATATCGTATTCAGTTTTCCTATCTGTAGCTTAATGCCAGTAATAAAGAGTTCTCAAAGTCTGCTAACAAATCTGACAAGGAACTATATAATTATGCCTAAATATATGTACTCAATGTACAGAAGTATTTCTTTTAATCATTTCTTAAATACTGAGAACGGTATAAGACATTCGCCAAATGTCCATTAATGTACACACAGAATTGCCAATATCGTTTTTATCGTATGTAACTGCAATATGCCAAATCCAAAATCTATGTAATCTAATTTGACAGCTGATATAAAATTTGGTAATCAAACAAAAAATAAAAGGGAAAAATGTTTTTAAAAAAACCAACTAAACAAAACTTGGAATGGTATAACTGTATCAGTCTAATTTGGAAGAAGGAAGTACTGTTTGTGTTTACGTAGCAAGTATGTATGTACGCTTATGTACACAATAAACTCAAGAAAATCTAATCGCTATAGTGTCATTTACGAGTTTCTTCACGCTCTCTAAATAAATATTTACAATGTTATTTCTTGTATTGCACTGAACATAATAATATCTATTCTTCTTGTGTTTGTGTAAAATAAAAATTATGATTATACTTTAGATTCTGTTGTTGTTGTTATTGTGCTGTAACTACTCCTCTTTTATGTTACACATGAAATCCGCCAATTAATTTTACGGTGAAAGAGTAACATACGGCACGAAGAAAATTTTTCAAGAAAAACTCTTTCTCATTAAGATTGTGTATTTAGCTCGATTTTCGTCTTATAACGTATAAAAGTCATATTACTGTTTTTAATTACTAATTAGCTAGATAATAGAGATATATAGACAGCATTCTTTCCTGATACAAAACAACTACATTTTACACCATACAATTTACACCTACACACGAAACAGATAATTCTACAGGATAAAAATATTATGATCTATATAGAGAACACAAAAAACACACTCGGTTGTACTCTCTTCTGTCATATAGAAATATATGAAAAGGAGTTTCGCTTACTCTTACAAGTGTAGTATTCCATCATATTTTGATTGTATCGATAAGCAGTGGTGAGGTCCATTGTGGATGGATGACCAGGGTAACCCACAGGCCCACCACCAACTCCCGTAGCTGAAACAGACGACCCACCACCAAGAACTGCCGAGATGTACGAAACAGCTGCGGCGGCCGCCGAACTTCGATCCACTTTGAACAATTTATCAAGGAACTATCGAAACTGACCACCCAACTAATTGTATTTGTCAGCCTATGACCAAGAGTAAACTGTATGTTTGTAGTTGCATAAGAAAAAACTGACGTTATGTTCATGGAGCCACGTGTAATAAATAGTAACTTTATACTGGCCTTTTTTATTAGTCAATACAATTTTTAAATCTCTCGTTCAGCGCCGTCAATTAAGTTTTTTATGCCCCTTTTCGGAATAATGACACTTATTTCATGAATTGTAGAACAAGTACTTTTTACTGCATACATGCGTGTATGACTGTCTTTCAATTTTATCAAATTACACTTGATTTTCTGCATATTATTACATATTATTAGTACTAAAATTATTACAATCACGAGTCAATAAACTAAGACAATAGATTGTTATCACTTTCGGTTTCAAATTCAAATGATTATCCATCACGAATCAAAGTCTTGTTGTTTTTCTGCGACATTATGTATTAATCTTGGAATCATTAGTAAGTATAAACCGCATAAACCTGCTTTAATAATAATGTGCACAACCTAATAATAAACTGATTTTCCAAATATTGTATGATTACTTTTTACACCATAGTTAAACTTCAGTAGGTTTGAATGGTAGTTCGAAAGCGAATCACACACATGGTCTTCTTAGGCGCATGGCACACGGACTTTATTTTTTAAAATATGGATTAACGTCGAAATCCATTTTTATTGAACTTAAGTAAAATGCAGTTTGCTTGCCTTCTGTTGTTTTGTTTTGTACACTTTTTGTTGTGGTTTAAAAACATTAGAGCAAAATTTAAAAATTGCTTTCCAATTTCACAAACGTAGCACTATTATTTATTTAAACTGTGGTTCATTTATTGTCCATCCTTTGTTGTTATAATATTTTAACAATCCTCTATTTGTTGTATTTGATATTGGGTATGAAGGGAGGGCTCATTGAACAGTGTAATGATGATGACAATAATATATTATAACAATACCACAATATTTTTATTATATCGAGATTGCTGAAATTGGAGTGTTTGTCTTGTTCAGCTGAGGACTATATTGAACAAGAAGAGGACAGGAGCGAGAGCGAATAAGAGCGACGAAGAGCCAAAGATAGGTTCCCGTTCCCGTTCCAGACAGACAAAAGTAGGAAGGAAGAGAGAAAAAGTTGTGTTGTTTGTTCCAATGTTTGAGGGTTTGATAAAACTACCCGTGGAATTTTCGGAATGGAACGTGAATGCCTACTCTATGTACGATGTGTGTGAGTGTGTGTTTGTGTGGATTTTCTGGCTCGGTCGACTCTTCTAGTCTATACCGCTCAAAGCTCCGCCCTTTGTCAAGACCAAGAGAACTCTCTGGGAACAAAAAGTGAACTCTAACTCCAAGTCGGTGACATATCACTCACATATATAATATGCACACGCATATACATAGTCATAGGCCAAATCCATTACTATAGGCGCTTTCCTCCACTATTCTCTTTTCCTCCGCGCTCCTTCTTGTTTTGCTCCTCTTTGAGCCTCGTGAGCTCATAATCCATATGTAAAACATGGTAAGTCAATGTATTATACATATTGTGTGTGTGTATAGACTTTTTCTCTCTTTCCTACAATATGTACAATGTATATACATTATACATACTAGGTATGTGTATATGTCCTTAAACCAACTTACAACCAAACTTACACACATAATATGTACTTTGCCACAAGTTTACCAGAACCTGAGCAACGTGAATCAGGGAGAAATTGAGAGACGGTGAGACAGAAGGTATATATAAAAAAGGCAACCCGTCTTTATTCTGTTTGTTGTAGCCGTATCATATTTACTTCTTCATGCATTATAATACCTAAATACATTAGTATATAATGCATGTATCAAAAGCCATATCTTTCGACTTTCGACCTCATCAACACTCTCAATAATGGAATAGTTGTATGTACATGTACATGCATATTGTTTAATTTCCGACTACTTTTTTTCGCACGCAGATTCATTACGACAATTTCTTTTATGACTACTATACTGTACACACAATCCACATTTTTGGTGTGTTCTTATGACAATCATGAGAATTTTACCACTTGAAACTCAAGCATCTCAATCACACCAATATTATCATACATCAATATTACAATATTATTATGTAGGTTATTATTATACGCCAGCCTTTATTTACTTCTTCAACATCATGTAATGACGATGATTCAACAAGGACGACAACATATGTACATGAATGTTCAAAATTATGGGAACAATCATATTAACAATAAAATTAATGGTCGAGCGTTTTACATCTCAAATCCAGGGGCTGGGAGAAATGGAAATGTATGTGATTGATGTATATGTAAGTACATTGTGGACGCGATATTATATAATGTAGTCGTGCCCGATATGTATACGTGAAGCTTTTTGGAAAATTTGATATTTTCCTCGAGAATTCATCGTTCTTCCACCAGATTGAATTTCATCTAGTGTCACTTTTTCTCCCTATCTCTTGACAACGAGCAAGTTATGTAACAAATTTAAAACACATGCATGAAAAATCTACTCCAACACACATTTCTTTTCATTATTGAAACTTCATGCATGTATATTGGCTGTGATAAATTTTATATTAGACAATGAAAGAAAATGAAAACAACCTTGGGAGTTGAAATGAAATCTTATGTTCAAAACAAGGATTCATTCTCCCTATGAGTGCTGCCCCACATACTACATAGATAGATACGTAATAAGTAATGTCTGACAATTGACAAGATAACGCAGGATATAGAGGATCATGTGAAAAAGCCAACTGCAATTGACAAAAAGAAGTAGTCTATAAGGAAACTAAAGACTTGGAGAAACAAAAAAAAGCAAAAGACACGACTTTTAATTTTTTTGAAGGCAAAAAATGTTACTACACAATATTTAATTATAGAATCTAAAAAACATGAGTCTTATAGCAGCTGGTAGCTGGTAGGTTCTTTCAATGTATAATTGAACTTTAGCACCTTTTATACACAAAGTTACCATTTTTAAACGTCTTTTCTCGATTTTGATAAAAACAAATGTCAATTTTTTCTTTGTAAAAATGGTTTTCTACGGTTTCTTTAACATGTCTCACATCACGGTAAAAACAGTTTATGTATGATGACCACTTCTTGCTTCCCCCATTTCGTTGGCATCTTTCTCTCTCCCTCAAACCAGTTTCTGTTTTCATAATGATGACGGGATTTTTAGTTCAAAAAGTATTTTCTATATGAGTAAAATGACGAAATCTGGAGCATGCAAGATAATACCACAAGTATTTATTACATATTTCAAACAATTCAAACTACTTTTGGCCATAGCTTAAGCTCAAGAACTTGAAACATGAAAACAAGGATTGTCTTGTCCATTTGTCCACCTAATATTTTACGTTTTCATTTACTTTTCACTTTCGTTATAACTTGTGAAATTTAATACTGTACCAAAGTCAGAGTTTGGACAAGATTCATTTTTTACAATGGTCAGGACTTGTCGTTCGTATTATGTATAATTTGAAATTTATTCAAATTTATTTTCTCTGCCTCTGTTCCTTTCTCTTCGTATACAGGCTCCAGATATTATTTAACATTAAAGCGTCAAATACTAGTTTTGAGGTAAATTCGTGAGAAATTTATTTTCCAATCTCGTTTACAATAGTTACTTTGTATGTATACTAATACTGGTGGGCATTTTACATCTTCAAGTGTCAAATGCTCACATATAAATATACATTAATTGAAAACGAGTTTGGCCTAACATTGCTATTAGAACGTTGTATTAAATTTCTACAGTACCCAAGGAATTCATGTCATGAGAAACAAAAATTGAGAACTAAGGATCCAGTAAAGCACACATTCAGGAAATCCAGAAATTGAGAAGGTGAAAAAGGGATGGAAAATCAAGTTTTGCTCCTGGTTTTCTCCCATCTTTTACCATGCTCTGCCTTGTTTACTTTGTACGTCGGCAAGTTGGTTGGCGTTCTTGTGAATAACTGCCGGATTTGTTCGTTCCTTGTAAGTAAATGTGGAAACCGACAAGAATGTCTATAGTTAGAAAATATTTAATAATAATAATAATAATACAGATATTAAAATCAGTGTACTCTGAGCATATGTACAATATGAAATGTGATGCACGGAATAATAGTGCATTAATAATAAGGTATTATATGAATGAACTGTGACTGAACGAATAAATGAAGGGAAGGGAAAATAACAGAAAGAACGTCCTTCATATATACATTACAAGATCTTGTCAGAAATAACAAAAAAGAACGAGATGACGATTCTGTCCCAATTTTGAACTCTTAATAATGTTCACTTGGTTGGTCTCCTAGAAGTCTCACAAGACACAGCTGAGAGTCAGTCATGTAGACTGAAAGTTCCAACTTTTAGAATCATTTTCTGTCACATCCTTATATACCAGGACTAATACATACGTAACAACTATACATGCATATACATTTTACACACAGTAAAATTTTGTAAGAAGTTACATTCTGATTTTACGCTGCAAAGAATTCCATTCTTCTCCCTTTACTCTTTTTTCTTCTTTTCTTCTTCTCCTATACCTAGTGATGGCTTTCATTCAGAAGGATCGAAGATCGACAGCAGCAAACATGGAAATTATTGGACTACAGTCCATTCGTCCTTTTTCAGTGATATCACATATTTGGAAATACATAAAAACTTTGATTCTCGACTGCATCCCCCCTCTCATTCTTTCTTTCTTTCGTGGCATTATTACATTAACTCAACTCTTCAGAATGGACGGACTACACACAATTATTATTGTTGGGTCCTCACCTGGTCTGGTCATGCGGAGTCAGATTGAGAATAACAGAAAATCTACTGGGCTGACATCATCAAAAATAATGCAAAGGCAAAACTTTACGCCATTATCATACGTACTTTAACTTTTTCTGTCAGAGAGTCAAACTTCGGACATTAGAAAATTTATGTATATGTATACACGATATATTTCCATGTCTTTCATGTATACTTATAATAATAATGTACCGAAAGACCATGATAATAATGATGATAATACAAAGGTGTACATAGAACATGCGATTCCGAGTCTCCGCTAAATGACTATGTAGTGTATATATTGAGTGTGTACGATGTATATATTTCTCTATACCTTTCACAGTCAATTGTCGACTCGAGTTCATAATAAATAGCTTGGCAACGGAGGCTAAAGGGAAAAGACGAAAAGAGCAAAGGAAAAAAAGAAAAGGTCCATTGAAAAGTGATTTCCATTGTTGGAGCAATGGATGGAAAAGCGGGAGTCAATGTGAATAAGTGAAGTAAATGTCTCTCTGACAAACTTCTCTTTCTCCCTCTCTGTGAATGCTCTCGAAAAACCTAAACGACAAACTCATATACATATTACACAAACACATTACACTCAATAATCTATGTATAGGAACCAAAACCGACCAAAACCAAAAGCAAATCTTGGCTATAATATTATGGCATGGAATGGTCTGGCATGTGGTTATAAATCCAGCATGGTCCTCTATGTCTCTCTTTAGTATGAATTTGAAGCGCACCGACAGAACAAGTATGTACATGACATGTATACATGACACACACACATTACAATATACTCAGCGGAGGCCTCTATCTCTGTTTCTAAACATAACAGACAAGGAGTAAACTATTCAGAATGTATTTATTTGGAACAATAATAATAATGATGATAACGCTTAGCAGGGATTTAAATTGAACGTTGGATGATACGTAAGGGTTACGTCCCTAATAATATATTTTGCCATCGTTATTATATTTTAATATATATGTGTGAGTCCATGTATTAAGAAACAGAAAAACGTATTTGTTATCCCCTTCAAAATACTATCACTGTCCGCAACCTATACCCATTGACATTGTAAATAACCCTGGCCACACCATCACAAAATCAATTTCATTTATTCACTACACCTTTAACATGGCACAAAAACACAACAGAGGGACCGATTTCATATGCACATACTAACTAGGGCCTTTAGTGCTAAACTATTAACGTGTACATAATCATATCGTAAATAATAAGACTTTACATTTCAAGTACTTGCATTTACATATTATTCAAGAGCTTAGCGTTTGGTGGTTTTATATAATTCATTTTCACTTTCAGTAAACCTTCTGAAGGAAAAAAAAACCTAAATAATTTTTCACTTTTCACCTGGTCGACGCAAACCTTGATTGAAGGTTGAAATATAAGGCAATCGCCTGTTTTTGTCTTTATTTCTTCACATTGTTCCTGTTCCGTCAACATCTAAAAATTACTGTATTGTGCATTATTGTTTGTAGTATACAGCCAAGTTGGAATTCCCTTTTGCCTTAGATCTGTTTTTTCTACTAATTTTGACGTTTTCGAGGTGAAAAAGTACAAGTGATAGAAAGAATGAAGAATTAGTGAAAAAAGAGAAAACCAGTGAGTGAAACAGGGAAATTGATGAATTACGTTTATCATCTTGCGAAATTTTAAATTTGAACATGTTGAAAATGATGAAGATGCAGAACGTGACACAATCCTTGCACATTAGTCTATGTAAATGATACATTATGTTAATGTTCACACGACACTGTATTTGGGTCTCCTGTACTTTTGGATAAATGATTTGGTGTTTCATCAAACGTAGGAAACAAATGTCCTTAAATAGTTATGTAGTTCATAAAAATGCATGTTTATTAGTACATAATATGTAATACTTATGCACACATTATGTACAATAACTATACGCTAATACAATTTGTTTAGGTTTAAACTCCTGTACACGTCTTTACTTTTGAATTCCTTCTATTCCTTTGGACAGTTAACAATTATGCAAAAATCCGTATGCGAATTCGTCACCAGTGCATGAAGGCAGAAAAACAAAAGGGAGACGACAGAACAAGTACAAAGTACAAGGAAAATTATATGCATACACATTGTACGTTATACGTTATACTGTATAAGCATAAGTAAGTCAATGGAATTTTTATTTACGAAAGAATTTTTTCAAACTTGAAACTATCTAAATACATTAGTTTTTTAACAAAAAAAGAGGAAGAAATAGTGACAAACAATCTTTCTTAAAACCCAAGAACTACCTTACGAGACTGACAGTACGAAAAAAGAAAATGAATACTTTTTCTTCTTCCTCTCAATGCCTCCTTTCAGTTTCATCTTGAGTTTTTCAGTTTCTTGTGAGAGATCAAAGAAATTCTCATTGTCTCACTAGATTCGTAAACACAGGGAGATAAAACGCCCGAAAAGTTTATATATGTACCATACTTCATTGTATGCATATGTATATTTTTTTCTTCTACTTTCCCTAGCGGATAATTTTTCTTCCTCTCAAGTGTAAATAGATTAATTAGTCTCAATTCCCTACTCAGACCTCTTGGAGTAATTAAATTGTTAATACAATCAAGCTCACT
Organism: Sminthurinus bimaculatus; assembly: GCA_034698285.1. Classification (NCBI taxonomy): domain Eukaryota; kingdom Metazoa; phylum Arthropoda; class Collembola; order Symphypleona; family Katiannidae; genus Sminthurinus; species Sminthurinus bimaculatus. Next base: position 12,487 of record JAQIVE010002133.1, on the reverse strand, counting down.
TTATAAAAATCATTTTCTCATTGCCGTTCGTCTTCGTATATTTAACATGGTTATTATCATTTTACCCGTAGCCATAATTGTATTGTACAATATATTGTATATACATGCACATTTTTTCTTACGAAATTCTTGGCTCAGATTCCTTTGTTTCTTTTTTCCATGTCACCCATCTATGTATACTTGATTCGTAAAGTAACACAAAGAATATATTTTCCTACTTTGTTGAATTCTTTAAGTTCAAAGTTAAAATATAACCCTGAAAAATGTGCGAAGATACTGTATTAACTTTGATGACATGACATGTCATCATGCGATTGAGACCCTTTTTCTAGATTCCTTAGTAATTCTTTTACAACTTGAAAAAAATGAAGAAATTCCCATTGAAACAAAATTATGTAACGTAGATACGCGATATTTAATACACAGAATCGGAAATTAATAATTAAGTCTGCATACGTTTATATGCATACTTGTACTTAGGCAAAGATGAACGTGGAAAGAGTTTTTTTGTTATATATTCCTTTGAAGTTTTAAAACTGGAGTTTTTATGCTTTTAGAAACGTGAAAAATTTCAAACGAACACATACAAATGGACAATAATAATGATTATAATAGCACATAATAATAATATGACAAGGAGAATGGGGGAGGAAAAAAGACGGAGTGAACGAAGAAGAATAGAATCTTCTTCATCTTGTTACAAATCCGCCAAAATAAAAAAATCTTTGAAAATTCACAAAGGCTCTTTTAAAGTCCAGGTCCAAGCCAAAAAAGAAGACGAAAAGTAAAAAAAGGATCCTAGTTTGTGGAAGATTGGAAGTGAGCAAGGAAAATGGTGCATTAATAGTTGGTACAGATGATGAAGAAGAAGAAGAAGTTCTGTCTGGTTGTTCATCATGCCGTCATCATCATAACTCATACGTTGCTAATTTGCCTAGAGTTGTCCATTAACTTGATGATGTCGTCGTCGTTGGGAAAAGCATCCGCACAGACCGTGAAATGGCATCATGCATACAGAGACTTTACGTAACTTTATATTACAATGACTCTCCTCCATATGTATCGGCACACATCCAAATGAAGGCCCTCTCTTTTTCATTGTGCATATACGTAACGTACGGCCATAATGCCCCATCTATGCATTTTCCGCTGTCTCCTATCTTTTCCACTTACACACATACATAATGTATATTAACGTATATACGTATATATTTATGTAGGCTCTAGATATTTTGATACATATACATAACATAACTCATATAATACCTTTGTATTAGTCCGGCTGCCAACACTATTTTGTAATATTCAAGCATGCCTTAAAAGTCCCATCTTCAATCTCAAAACTAGCTACCGAGTAAAACTAAATATGTATGCAGCCACGTTCTCTACATATTGAACTGGCAATGCAATGCATGTCCTTATATCTATCTGCATATACGAATATGAATACAAAATCCTTCTATCTTATTATTATTTATTCTCCAACCAATTCAAAACTTGACTGGATATACACTAGCTTCATAGTGTTCACATTGTTACACTTGAACAATATCCACAATCCACATATGAAGTTGTAGGTACATATTTGAGTACAAAAACAACAGAATTGGACTATTGATATAATTTTGAGATAGCTCGTGTTCCTCATGTTAAGTATATTATATAGATGTAAATTCATAAGCAATAAGTACATAGCGTTCAATACTTTGCCATACTTATAAAACAGTATCACCATAGTTAGGTTAAATATATGCGATCATTATTATTATTTCATATTGTATAAATATACGTATAAACGGCCCAGAAGGTATTATACCTCCTTTATTTAATATTATTATTATGAAAATGAAGCGAGAAAAGAGCCAAAGTGTGTGTGTGTGTGTCCGTGTATTTTATGTAGTCAAAGGAAACAAAAACTTGCGCATTGACATTTCCCCACTGCATCATATCTCATCCCAAATTCTCTACATAATATACTCCAAGATATTATGCACTATAATGGTAACCAATGTATTTATACAGTTATGATGTCTATCTTTGTATGAGCTTGCATATGCACACATACACGTTCGTATATTGTATGTGCACACGATATTATTATTCATAGGACTAAATGGAGGAGGAAAACTGAGGATAAAAAACAAGAATAGTGAAATCTCCATCTCTACTACGAGGAAAACTAATAGAGTCTATTTACTAATACCATATATTTATCAAGGTTCTCTCTTTCGCTCGCAGAATGAGCGAAGAGGTTTGGTAATGTAGTGTATAATCACGATAATATGTATAGTTTGCACATTGTATACGTATATGCATACACATGGTAAGTTAGTGCACATTCTCTTTTTTCCATTATAGAATATAGCAATAATAATACGTAGATGAGATACTTAGTTAAAATGAGAGTGCTCATCATGGCAACTTATTATTCTCTCTCAAGTAGGCATATTAAAGTTATTTTTCATACGGCAGAAAAAAAATCACATGGATGGGGAAAAGGAACAAGAGGGAACTCTTCTCATTGTTAGAAAAACTGAGAAAGTAAGCGAAAGAACGAGAGAAAATGAAATGAAAGAAGAGAGGAAAAACTCTCCGGGTATTATATTCGAGTATTCGAATATATTATATATGTTCTTAGTTTTCAGTTCCAGCTGGCTGCCACAATTTTGAGTTTTTGACTTCTTTTTCAGTATCCGAAAAAGAAAGAAAGAAAAAAGAAATGAAATATATACATATACGAGAAAGCACATACTTGCTACATGTATTAACCGTATTATAATATGTGAACTACTATATACACACATATATTTGTATGCTTCCCTTCAGATATTCACTAATAATGATATCAAAAACCAAGAGAATCACCATCATCAAGATAAAATCATATCATATAGGCACTTTCTCTGTGTAGTCGTCATCATAAATGGGACTACATTTTTTTTCAACAAGAAAAGACGAAGACGGCGAAGACTTGGAGTTAATTTTGTTTTCGCTAGACACTATAATTCGGGATCTAATTTTGCTTCTGCCGAGCCATACCATGACATGCTAGGATTTTCTTTACTTTGCTATCTTCTAGGAACACCATTCTAATTCCAAAGTTGATACGTGTGTATGGGTGTATGCATTATGTATACATACATGATAAAAAGAAATGTGAATGTATAAAGCTTGAATACATTCGTTTTTCTTTCTTTCACTATTCCTTGTCTACATTCTGGTACTCTTACAGTCTTACTCTCGTCGTTTCATCGTCATCGCCAGTGTTCATAATATTGGAGACTCTCTTTTTGTGTCTCTTCGTATTCGCAGTTTATTCCCCAGAGGGGAGCTCATCTCTTTTCTTTTTTCCTCATATTTTCTCCTCCTCTTATCCTCTGTTTTCTTCGCTCCTCGTGAAATTTCTAGGGTGAGGACAACCAGCAAGCAAACAACAGACGACTAAGTGAGTAATAGTATGAGCCAAAGCTGAAAGAGTTGAAGAGTCAAAGGCGGAGAAAGAAGGAATGAAGAAACGAAAAAGAATCATAATCATAATACATAGTCAAGCCAAAAAGGCAAGGCCAACATTATACAGTGTAGAGTTTAGAGAGACAGTCGAAGAAAACTTGAGGCACAGACTCAACGACAGCTAGACAATATTTTGATTTATTGCGGCTCTCATTTCTCTCTTATCCCTTTGTTCTTTTTTAATATTTAGTTTACCCTTATCGTTTCTTATTTTTTCCTTTCCACTTTTACATTTATTTAGTCCAAGAGCAAAGGCAAAACACAAGGAAAAGACTACATTATATCCTTTTCCTCTCAACAATTTCGACTAGAGGGCATGAAACTAACTTGGCAAAAGCACAAAACATTTTCCTAAATTTTGTGAAAAATTAACAGAATTTTTTATGGTGTTTCCTACTGTGGTATTGGCTATACCAACAACAAACAAAACCCAGGCTGCGTTGATATTAAGATTAACGCAAAATAATTTACATTGAAACCACACCAGGAAGAAAAAATGACAAAAATCCCATCCAGTAGATATGGATACCGTATATTGTATACTGACAATTAACAATACAAAATAAACTGTAAACGTGTTATGTAAACGTATTTACATATTATAAAGCTATCAAATGCAGCACACAACTAGGCAATATTCAAACCCATATGAATATGCGTCCGTTTGTCTGAGATGTTCCTCAACTGCATATAACAGGACAGTGATTGTAAAATGAATAGCTTTTTTAGAAATATTAATATCCATCGAGATAATATTTTGGTCGCGCATCGGTACTATTTCATAAAAGTGTTGGCTAATTCATAAATTTCATAAAATGAAATATCTCTTTTCCTCTTATACTGGACACTCATATTACACGTTCTTTCTTGGATTAAACCATACAGCCAAGAATAAAATAATATAATTATCATAGGTTCGCAAAATAATTTTAAAAGGAATGCTATTAAATCATAAAAGATTTAAAAATATGCATCCCATTATGAGCATAAATATTACGTCTCCCCAGTCTCTTTGTCTGTGTGTATCCTTGCACTTGTACCTTTGTGTGAAATTGGTATATAGTACGGTGAAGTGATTTTCAATAGAGAAAGAGAGAGAAGAGATTCTCAGGTCTTACAATGATTTCCTCATTTATGATGAATAAGATGATACATCTCATTTTATATTCTTTATATTCAAGTGAGGTGAGAGCACGCTATTTATATGTTTGCAAAACGCCATTTTGCAAAATGTTTCAGTGTCATTGGCACTGAATTTGTATTTTTAAAAGTCGAACATCATATATCTTGTATAAATAACTTTGTAAATGTTGTGCATAGTTTCAAAAAGATGAGATGTGCACATTTTACTTTTAACAATAATAATCATATCATACATACGTGTACTACTGCTGAGATCGACAATCTATATATACAACATACAGTCAAATGGCAGGGATATAATACATAGTACGATATTATATGGTTCATTTTATGAATGAAAATTTAACCTATAAAGATTTCTGCTTAGTATCGTAATCTTCGGTAATAATAAAATGATAAGAGTTTAGCATATAGTACCAAACATATCTGCACACACCTTTTCTGTCCCCACACATCGTCGATATCCGTGAACACCCAGCATAGCGTACCGAATAAACCAAACCAAAGTACGTATACGAAGATGATGATGAACCATAAGTATTTAAACGCACTCTCCGACTGCATAATAGTCATAATAATGATATCGTATTTTATACGCGTGGACTCCTAGACATACATGGCTTTGGATAGCATGCATACATCGAAATGCCCACATACTTATATCATGTAACTATAGCGCATGTTACATAGTAAACCAGCGGTCCATGGACGAGATCGACAGAGCGTATAGTCACTCACTCAACTGATGACGATGTGAAATGTTTGATGACCGAGATACAGTCAGTCACTATATGTTCAATTGGGACAGAAATCGTCACACTGAACCTTCTACTCTAGTCTACAACCATGTATTTGGAATTATGTATATCTAGTAGCGTAAATGTAAATCACTTTACCCCCGAATAATCATTTCTTATATCTTTCTTTATTTTCCACTTTACTGTCAAAACTAATATCTTTCATTCACTGATTCTAAATCTAAAAATCACCTGACTCTGGATGGGTACATGGCAAATGCGATCTAGTAGGTTGAAGCTCATCATTTTTGTTAGAAATTAATCCAATTCGAGTGATGCACGTGAATACTAAATACCTTCCGTTTTCCGAAAGTTTAAGTACCTTAGATAAATTGCACAGTTAAACATTTCTCCACCTTTTAAAACATTTATAAGAAGCGAGGCCCTTTTTAGAAGGAAGTATGTAGACTAACGTATTGTGAGACATTCATTGAAGAAGATAGAATTGTTTTTTCAATGAACTTGTAACGTGCATGCTAAGATGTCAATGAATGTACACTTATAGCACATTACCCAATAGTACAGCATACAATGTAGTATAGCAATAACATGCATGAATTGCACGTTATGTGTATGACCATTAAGAGGATTTCATGAGATCAAAAGGATTTCTAAGGGATTGCCCATAACTACCACGTTTACAATACTAAGTTATGCACATTTATGAACATACACAAGTGAACAAAACATTACAATCACTTTTGTATCGTGTGAATCTATGTAATCTATGTGTACTAGGTATGTATGTGTAGAAGGAAATGAGTCGGCTTTGGAATTCGGCTTGTGGTTTTTTTTATTTCCTCGCCCCGTATCGAAATATTTTTTGAAAACGGATGAATTTCTCATCATACCAACTCACTACTATGCACAACAGATACTAGATCGTATATCACAGTACATATTCATAGTACATATGTGTAATATTTACTGCGTGGAATCATTCTCTACTTTATTTAGACTATTTAAGACTTTTTATGAGGAACACCCTTATATATGTATGTAGGTATGAGCTATAGTTACTTATCCTACAGCTTAAGCTGTGCATGCATAAATGAAGTATGTAGTATATTAGAGATGATATCCCTTTTCCTCCACATTTTATTACTCTTTGATTGACTTTTAAAGTGTGAAATCCTGTTATTTTTATTGCCAGGGTGACTTATGTACATGTAGTTAGATTTGATGGCTTGCATATTCCATCGGCTTTAGTGTGTGGCCTAGTCTAACAATAAGCAACCACAGCAAGTATCTAGTTAGAAAAATTGTAGTTTGTCATGCGATCACACACATTTTTCGCGCTCAATATCTATCCATAGTATTCTAAATTCTAAACGATGATAGCATGAACATTGGTAATCAACTAATTTCATTTTTCGGCTTTTTGATTCTTTGACGTCGTATACGAATTACGAATCCGCTTTCAACAGATTGTCACCTCAAAATTCCTGAACGCAGTATGTATATATACACATGTAAATATGCACTATTTGGTTACTTAAATGTCATATGTGTATACACAACCGCCAATGCACCATGGCATTGATGACAACTGCGGATACTTATATTCTCCTATGTCATCCCTTCTACTTATTGTAGATATAATCTTGAAGAGACAAAGCACAAAGCACGTGTCTTTCCCAAGATAACTGATTGGTCAAAATATTAGGAGCGATGATAGAAAGAACAGTTTATCCAGTGTTATACATATTCAATCAATGTATTTTCTGTTACTATCAGTATTTATTATTGACTGAGGAACAGGAGCCGCTTAGTCTGGTTTCAGAATTCCATCCAGTCCGTTGAAATAAAAGTACCAAATGAAACAAAAACATGCATACAAATACAAGCAATCAAGTATGTAAGTATGAATGAATGAGCTGTAGGACTAGTAGTAGTGCCGCAACTCGTTCTGGTTCTGCTCCTGATTCTGATACTGGTTTTCGACCTCTCTCGCTCTTTCTCTCTTTGCATCTCCCCATATGTGTGTATTACACAACATAAAAATCTCAAAACTTGGTACTGATAAACTGATAGTATAGTACTCGTGCCTCAGCTTTTTTTGTACTGCCCTTATGTTTTGGTGTGTACACTTTACACATACCCAAGAAACAGGGGTACAAGCAGTTAGCTGTGTCTATGTTTTGAATCTGTCCGTATAAATAAATATGTATGGCCAGTGTTTATGTACGGGACGACACTTGAAAGTGATTTGTGAGGTGATGAAGCGTTCACTTGGGGATTGTTTGACTGAAAAAGAGAGACAGCACGCGAGCATTGGAATATTTTATCAAGAGTGACCATCTGTTTCCATCGCTAACCTTACCAATGTACTACAGAGATAGATACCATCATCCTTTATTAAGGCTATCAACATCGGCGTCCTCTCGTCAGTAATATCATCCTCATCATTATCATGATGATCATGTACATTTGATCTACAATACAAGAGCAACATGTACCTACGAAAATCCCAGTAGACAAAGTAGTAGCTTTGTGTACAGGTCAATAAATGGATGTATACAGGGGAAAATTCCTTATCTGATGATGAACCAATTACTTAAAACGTCAATTATACGTCTTTTGAACGGCAGATTTTCCCTCGATTCAAACAACTCAATCACTTTCAAAACGCAAATATTATTGATAACAACTTTTTGAACTAAATGTAATGTTTCTGCAATACAATGTAAACACATGTACTAATTTTTCATCAATATCCTCTAACATGGCAAAATCGGTTCGCATCTATGTACTATAGGAAATTTTTGAAACCGTGTAAAATGTTTCGATAGTTATCAAGTGCAATTGTGTTAAATATAATATTGTATTATGGATCACAGATTTATTTGGAAGGCGAAACAGTTGTTTGCTTTAATGTGATACAAGTGACTGATAAAGGACTGTGATGTTACATTTGTAATATTTGTATAATATTGTGAATTATCTCTGCAAACTAGAAGACGGTGACGTATGTACATTGTACATATTACGATTTTCTATCATTTTCATCGAAAATAATTAGCATTATCCCCATCATCATAATGAGTTGCCCTTTCCCGTCTGCATTTCATTTCAAAACTCTTGAGAATTGTTCAAAGTCTCCTTTCTCTCTTTACCAACTTCGAATGTCGGTAGAAATGAATGTCTCTAGGGAGAATCATACGTTTACAGTAGCAAATATAACATAATGTAAATCATAAACCATCGCTATCCATAGTATGAAAAAAAGAGTTGACTACGAGATTCATTTTTTTATACTTTCTATGCCCGTCGAAAAACAACTAAATAAGAAATATAGATGTAAAACTCGCAGCAGTGTGCATATTTACACAAATATACATACGCACAAATATCCGTAGTATCATTTTTACAACTCCTCCAAAACGAAAAAAGTTGAAGAAAATAGTGATGAAAACTTCACATCATAAAGAGCGAATGAATTTCATACTAAGACTTTAGCCCTTGTTTTTTTTTGAATGCGTCAAAAATGAGAATATTACTTATAACACCCTTATTAGTCAGTCGTGATGACAGCACCTACTTACTTACCGCCTGCATAAATTTTCATTTGGTGATTTAAACCTAAAGCCCTTGGTGTGTCATATGTTAATCCCCTTCATTTGCATCGTGATCATCTAACCATGCATGATGAAATTCTCTCCTCTCATCTCTCTCCCTTCTGATTCGACTCTTGGCTTCTGAGTTTGACTTCCCATCTTGAGAAATTACGCATTAATAACTATAATTAATTGCTCTAATCACGCTCATATTACCATTATACACTATATACACTTAATTCACACATATTACGCATCGTCATTAAAATTATTATTGTAACTGTAATGACATAATCACCAAAGTCTCCGATATTACCTACAAACATAAATATATATTTATGCGTACACAGTAAGTATCATAAGCAACAATGGATAATATTCTGCTAATAATAAATACATATTCTACTGGAGAGTACACTTCAACAAGGTTGTAGAAACGTTTGTGTCTCGAGCGACAACAAACAAACAAGGTTCCAGACCAAGCCAGCGTTCGTAAAGCCAAAAAGCAAGCGCGCCATCTTGGCACACATGGAGAAACGTCAACTTTTATCCTTTCCCGAATCTCTTTTATCTCTGAGAAATTTAATGACAAATTAATTTATAAATACAGACTCACTCATTCGGCAATATTCAACCACATCATACATTTTGAATATGAAGAGACCTGTTATGCTATTGAGTTAAATGAAAAGTAATAATGCTTAATACCTATTAACAATGCAATGATGTAAATATGGCGGTGGTATACATATAAGAGCAGTGTAATGAATTGTATTTAGGATAATTTTTCCCCGTGCCACGCAAATCTATGAAGCCACATGATGAAATTTCACAAAAATAAATCTGTAACCCCCATGGTGATTTCTACCGCTAAATAAAGAGGATTTGGAGAGGGCCACAAGATGAAAAAGAACTACAACAAGATGGTGATGAAAAAACTTGAGAGGATTGTTAAAAGTTAAACTACACGGATGATTACGAAAGAGAAAGAGGGAGAGAGCGCAAAAGAGTAGGAGAATACAAGACAGAATCTAAATCTCCAATGTACCTTAACATATGACTTGCTCTGAGATATTGCGTGCGTGTGTGTCTCACTGCATGTGTGTGGGTTAACCATACTTAGGAGCAAAAAAGGCTACAAAACACATGTGCTGACTTGTAAAGTGACGTTGTTAACTCCTGACTGCTGACCCTTTCAAATATACGAACACTAATGACATGATGATCATAAACATGAGCTCATAAAGTTCTGAGCAGCTTGAATAGTGGTTGAGTCAGAGAAGATTTTCTTATATAGCCCGTGTATTTTCTTAAGTATAAGACATACGTACACAAGAGACAGCACGAGAGTTGTATCATATAATACAGGTACTAACGTGAACGGCCCTCTCTCAGTGACCGATATTTATGCCGCAAACACATCACAATACAATACAACACAGCCTTTAATGACTGCAATGATATAGAAGCTCTCATTTATTATCAACACCAACCATCGCACACAAAACTTACACCAGTGTTTTTTTTCAGTAGGACGAGTTGAGTTCCTCGATTTTTTTAACCAAAAATAATGCATTTTTATTATTACAATGCAAACTTATCTACATATAACAATACGAATTTTTAGCCCGTAGTATTGTTATTGCCAGTATTATTAGAACCAATAGGGTAATTAAGCTCTCGCTGAAATTATTTTATAATAATTATTATTGTCATAAACAATACCAAAAAATTTCCATTACTGATTATGTACTTGCTCATATAAAATGCCTAGCGTCAGTTGAAATTACATTTTTTAACCATGAAAAAACTTGTCATTGTTATTACCAATGTTAGTTATAGGAATAAGAAATAAGTAGTGAGCAGAAGACTTGATTTAGTTTATATTTTTTATATGCTTTACTTGCTCGCATTCATTCTCTTCTCATTTTTTCTCCAATCAGTTTATTGTAAGATATTTCTCTCCTTTAATTTACCCTCAGCCATTGTATTATATAGAATTTTAACATTTTACAAACAGCCATCGAGATCTTATTATTTAAAAATGATCTACAATTTGTTGGACAAATATTAAATACAATAATAAACTGAAGCTACATTCCAACAGTTAGATTGCTTAATCCAATTTTGTATTGGCGAAAGTAGCATTACGATTATTACTGTAACGTACTTATGTAGTTTATATGTGTGTGCTTTAGTAGTGTATAATGGAGTAGAATTGAAGAAGCCACACAGACACAGTTCAAATTCAAATGTATCTTACACCCTTAATCACAATCACGTAATAGAAAATAAGTAAAGTAGGTAATAAAATGGAACAGAAATTACATTCGCCTTTCAATCTCTCCATGTGCAATATGTACATGCCCCTATCGCATTGTTATTATCATATACTATTCTCTATTCTCTCTTTGTAAGGGATTATTCTAATGATATGCGAGAATAGCACAGAGGACTACGACTGTATGTACAGAAGAAAACGGACGGAGATGAGAGTGAACGGTAATAAACATAAATTAAAAATCACCTAACAATTGCAAGGGTGGACCATCATAAATTTTAACAACATGATACAAGTCCAATAATTGTAATACATACCCATACAAATTTAGATGGAAGTATGCATCTATTCCTTGTTACTATCGTACCCTTACATTATTAATGCGTTCAAACGTTTCCCAACTAAATCTTTGGTTGGCCAAATTTTAATATTATTATCACCATTAAACCTTTCTACAAATGATTATTACCATTTGTGAAAGACTGGCAAGTATTAGATTTGCATAAAAACCATTTTTTCTAACGCTTTCCAACTTAGATACATGTAGTTTAGTTAGTTGCATATTGTAGTGTTCCTGCAACGTTTACAAATTACAAGCTCTATCTGTATCTTTAATCCCAATTTTATTTTTGCCAGAATCAAGCTTTTCTTTCCCTTTATGTTTTGTCCATGAAAGCAAAATATATTTCCTCCTAATCGGGCTTGAATTTGTCTATAATTGAAGGCCTTTAGTAACATGGGCATAAATCAAGATGATTATAAGTAACTACTTAAAAAATGGTCGCTTTTCTTGAGAAACATGGGAATCAAGAATGACTCCATTAAGAGAATACACATACAAATGATGCTACTTTGATTTCCATTCTTTCCTCCCTTTTTTCTCCTTTAGCTGCCACTTAAATACACGTCACAAAAATGAAAAGGGAAAACATTGCGGTGATATTATGTGCAAAATAAACTTGACTGTATAATATGTATTTTATCTAGAAACAATGTAAGAAAACACATTGGAGTCGCTGTTAGATATAATATACATTCAAACGACGACTATAGAATTTTGCATTCATTTATATACATACTGGTCGCTCATGGCTTGCCTTGCCTGGCTCACAGTTTCACAAAATGTATGGGCGAAAAGACGAGAAACCGATAGTGCCCGTCACGATATTTTTGTAGAAGGTTGCCAATGGCATAGGAGG
>JAQIVE010002132.1:0-21197 GCA_034698285.1 Sminthurinus bimaculatus | reverse complement strand
AGATTCGTATGTATGTATACAGCAGAGTTTTATAAAACGAGACGAAACTTTAGTATTTTTTTTTGCTACGCCAACAACAAAATGTGTACGAGTCACATTGGATTGGTAACAAAATTTTTAAAACCGAATTTCAAGGGCGCTGACGAATTTTCATTTCGACCTGCCGAAGTGACCCTCCAGAATTCCATTCAAACCAATCGATTCCGGAGAATATCGGGTTTGGCATTTCCCTCTTACTATAGTAAAGTCCGTTTAAATTGGCATAACCGCATTGAGCATGCCACCAGGCCCCCCACTCATCCACCGCACAATTTGAATTCACGCGTAGGTCATTGTCTTTGTCCTTAGTTGTAAATTTCATTCCTTGGTCGTATACCAACGAGTCTCCCGCAGTTCCGGAATACCCGCCAATAGTCAGCCGATAGAACTCTGAAGAGTTTGAAATAAAAAAATCTGAATATTTTGCAAAAACGTGTTTATTCTCAAAATCCCAGAGATCAATTCTCAATTCTTGATCGCGGTTTTTGGTCAGGGCGTGAATGGTTTTCAACCCGATCCAGAAATTCCCATCAAGCGACCCAAATCCTTGCTCGTACTCGTCCCAGCCCCGATCGAATTCGTATTTTGGTCCCGAGCTCCGTTTTTGGATCACGGTCCAGTTACCTCCGTCTGTTTCGTAGTCACACAAAACTATGACCCAATCTTGATCCTCGCCAAAGGGGTACACAACTTCTTTTTTCACTCCATACTGAAAGTGAGTGAAATACGCCACGGAGCTGCAGCTTCTTAATATTCTGGTTGTAAGCACCCTGAAAAAAAATTCGCAACATTACTTGCATGACTTTTGTATACTATATGCATAGTGTTTGGCTTAGCAAACGTTTTAACAATGGTCCATATGCATTATGCATGTATGTTGTATGTATACCGATCTTTGGTGCAACTGGTGGCGTTATAGCACCAACATTTGAAGTCGCTAGTTTCGTACCGGCGTTGAATTCTCGTGACATCCAAAGTACTCAGCAGTTGCCGGTTTCCGATCCGGGCGGATGGATCCTTCACAATAATTGTCTGCAACTCCGGATTCGCCGCAGAAGCGTTCCATTGCCCATGCCTACATGCGAGCAAAACAGGTCATTGTGATGGCGCATGGAAAACGATTTATTCTTGTTTATTTAGCGAAAACAGATACGTTCCCTTATGAAAAAATCTTGTCAAATCTCATCAAAAGTTCATGAGATTTTTTGACAAGTTTTTTTTCTAAGGGGTATTTTCGTGCTTGTATGTAGGTATTTGCTCTCCACTGCTTTAAGTCAGTTGAAGCTGGCAAAATTGAAATGTGCAGTCTGTCATTTTCTCACATCTTCATAATTAGTCCGATGAAGATGAACGTTGAAGCCTATAGGGCAAGATGGAAAAATATTATGATTATTATGATTGTTATTATTCCTTGCTAACTAATTGTTGTATATTTTATAAATAAATGCGTGTAAATTGGCTGCATATATACAAAGCGCCTCGGGCCATCTGGACATGTGAACCTGGGATGTGTTTTACTCATCACTCATCACCAAAACCAATTATAGTTCATTTCGTTTCTCCTTTTTCACTGGGATGAATCACACGTATTCACTTCTGCTGCATTTTACGTACATACAGCAGAGAAGAGTCTGGAAGCTGCCACAGGCCACTTAATTGTATCATTCTTATATACATTTGAATACATATGAAGTTATTATTTCTTTTTAGAGGCTTTGATAAAGGGCTCTTGAAATTTATATCTTGTAACTATCTGGCCCTAATAAAGCAACTCGCTGGAAAAGTACAACACTAAATACTAATTGTAAGTGCAGCATTTTCTCAGAAACTTGTCGGATGTCGAATTCACAATGCACATGTTACATGTTAATGATGGAAAACTAAAATTCTGATTGATTGAATCCGGATTCACCAGGATTTCTCCCGTGGTTCAACTCGCAGCGAGCAGAACGAAATGACAAAATGACACTTTGATACAGTGAGTAGCGGACGAATCAAATCATTTTTTATTGCACTCTTCACAATATTAGCGGCCATGAGTCGATTGGCTACGGAAATTTTCTTTATTGTTTTGTGGCTAGTTCCCAGCCAGTCAACCTTAGCAACAACCCCAAAACATACATACTGGAAAATTATCAAGTCTCCACGAATTACCAGCTGGGGCTCCTGGGAAATCTGTCCCGTTGGCTCACTCGTCAAGAAGATGCAATTAAAAGTGAGGAATTTTCAAACGGGTCAAGGAAATGACAGGGTATGCAATGGCATCCGCTTATTTTGCACCCCCGAAAACTCCTCGAAAGACGCCCTCGCCGAAAACATTACCGCTAACATTACGAGCTCGGTAGGGGACTCGGGGAGTTGGGGAGAGATTTTTGCTTGCCCCGAAGGTCAGTACGCCGTGGGTTTTGAGCTTCGGTCCGAGCGGACCCGATCTGATCCTGCAGCGAATAATCTCGGGTTGGTATGTGAGGATGGAACGAGTCCAGATGAAACGGATCCAAATGGCCAATCTTGGGGTGTGCGGATTCAACCCCCAAAATGTACGCCCTTATCCTACCTCTGCGGGATCCGGACTCAACTTGAGCCCCGTCAAAGGGCGCAGGGCTATAACGAAATTGTCGGTGACAGTGATGAGGACAGTGACGAAGACAAAGACAAAGTCAGCGATGGTGATGGTGACACAACGCTAAAAAATTGGGACGCGGTCTGCTGTCCCAAAACGTCATTAGTCACCCGCCTCCAGGCCACCATCTACAAAATCAACTTCCACGGCCCGGCCATTAAGAAGCGCCTCAAGTCCGCAGGGCATCGGATCGAGACCATTCACCAAAGTAAAATTTTCAACAATGAAAGCGAACCCCATACTCGGAAGATTGTGGCGTCGAAAGCGATTCTGGAGCGCTACAAAATCAAGGAGCTCAATTCTCTGGTCAACATGGACACCGTGGACGTGGAGGAGTCGCTCAAGGTGACGAACACAAGGGGCGTCCCCTTTCTGGCCAGCCCAGAAATGAAAGCTAGTCTCAGGGCGGGGTACACAAAAAAGGGGAAGCATAAACCAAGGATTACCAGGATTACGACGACGGAGCGGACCGTCACGTTAACGTCGTTCGTGATTGCTCCACCCTGTTCTGAAAGTGACGTGAACGTTACCGTGAATCTCTTTGAAAATCTTTTGGTGAACTATGACCTGTGGCTAAGAGTCTCGGGGAGTGTCAGGACGGAGGAAATGGATGTCAAGGGGCAATTCATCTGGCATCCTGCTCCTGACAAAGTCGTTAGAAAGCTGCTGGGGCAGGGGCTCGAGTTTATTAGAAATGAGGGCGATGGGCGCAGGGTGATTGTCTGGGTGGAGGGGAAGATGTGGGCGGATGTTGGCGAGAATATGTCCATCGCTGTGGAGGAGTACAAACTGGCTAATTGCGTTTCTGCGGTTTAATTATGTACGCTACCAAGCTAAATTATGTGTATTGCATTGTACTATATATACTAATGGATTAAACACTGCTCGGCCTAATTTATTTGACTGAGGGACAAAATCTCACACTGTCTCAATTAACTGACTCTCATCTCACACTTACATAATAAATTGCAATAAATTGCATAAATTCTGGTCAATCAAAACCAGATTCGTCAGGATTTTTCCTTACCACTCATTAAACATTACTCTGTCCTTGAGGGTGAGCTGAATGACACGGAATGGCACTGGTCGTTAAAAGAGACAAGAAATTAAAACAATTGGTTCCCGACAGCGTCCAAAGCAAGCCAAATATTCATCACCCAGCGCAATGCTAGCATTGAGTCGATGTGTTCTGGGTCAATTCTTTATTATCCTATGGCTCTCCAGTCAGTCGAGGAGCATTGAGTCCCCGCAAATTACCGACTGGGGGGAGTGGGGCCCCTGGGATCGTTGCCCCAAGGGCTCCCTCGTCAACAGGATGCAACTGAAAGTGGAACAGTCTCAAGGAGAGGTTAGGGATGACACGGCGCTCAACGGCATCCGCTTTTTTTGCTCGCCTGAAGATGGCTCTGGCAACTGCACCCATGACGAAAAATACGTGACGAGTTCCGTGGGAAACTTGGGGACTTGGGGCGAGGTAGTTTCTTGTCCCGCGGATCAGTTCGCGGTAGGGTTTGAGCTCCGGTCGGAGGAGAGCCTCGGCATGATTCGAGATGACACTGCCGCGAATAATGTGCGGTTGATCTGCGAGGACGGGACGGGGCAAATTCCATCGAATGGCCAACACTGGGGCGTGTGGACGCAACCTCAAAAATGTGGGGTGGCCTCCTACCTTTGTGGGATCAGGACTCAAGTTGAGGTCGGCGGTGTAGGTGAAAATATGATTTGTAAATACCTAGTTTGATGAACAATAAATGGGGTTTTCCTCATGACCTGCGTTGTGTACATTATCTATTGTAATAATACATTGTTTTAGACAAATCGGGGCTTAACAACTTGGAGGCGCGCTGTTGCTGGAAAGTCTCACCGAGTACAAACATGCTGCTTATCTTAGTGAAATCGGTCGACGAGGAGAAAGACTTTTATCGCAAGAAGCGGGATAGTGCGGAGATTATCAGGTCCCCGCGGACCACCAACTGGGGGGACTGGGGCCCCTGGGATCTCTGCCCCGCTGGCGCCCTCGTCAACAAGATGCAATTGAAGGTTGAGACGGACCAAAACCGTGGGGACGACTCGGCGCTTAATGGCATCCGGTTCCTTTGCACCCAAACCTTATACTATGCCTCTGTGCTCAGGGTCGAGACGATAACAAGTGTTGTGGGCGACTTGGGGACCTGGGGCGAGATTGTTGCTTGCCCTTATGGACAGTATGCTGTGGGCTTTGAACTTCGGTCGGAGGGGAGTGTCGGCTACGGGGATGATACTGCGGCGAATAATCTGCGATTGATATGCGAGGGTGGGACAAGGATATCTGGACCAAATGGTCAATCCTGGGGCTTGTGGACGCAGTCTCAAAGTTGTTCAAAATACTCCTACATTTGCGGTATTAAGACTCAAGTTGAGCCTCGTTGGGCCGCCGGATACAATAATTTTGGCGGTAAGTTTGTATGTATGTATACGTATGTATAATGTATATGCAAATGCATCTATATTTTTTCAAAACTTTTATGTATGTATGACTTATGTACATTGTACATCTCCCGTTTTCTTTGCCCTGGATTTTTTTGTTAGACGACACTGCGCTAAATAATCTTGATGCGCTATGTTGCCCAAAACCTTCCTTGATCATCCGCCTCGAAGCAACCATCTTCAAAATCGACTTTCATAGCTGCGAGCTTAATAGCCAGCTCAAATTTGTCCACCAGCGGAAAGTTTCTCTTGGAACCCGCGTAATATACAACAACGGAACGGAATCTCTCTCCCGCGAGATTGTTGCCTCAAAAGCGATAATAGAGCGCTACCAAGTCGACGAGCTCTTCTCTCTGGTCTACGTCGCCAATGTGAGTGTGGAAGGGACGGTAAAAGTGACGAATAAGGAAGGTATCCCGTTTCTGGCCCATTTGGACATAATTACGGGTCTCAGGAAGGCATATATGAGCGGTGCACACGGACGGGGGATTATTGGAGTGGCAGAAATAGAGCGGAGGGTCGAAGGAAGGTCAACCATGACTGCTCCACCCTGTTCCAAATGCAACGTGGACGTTTCTATAAATTTCTTTGAGCATCTTTGGGTGGACTATGACCTTTGGTTAAGAGTGTCGGCGAGCGTGAGGACGGATAAAAAGGACGCCCAGGGTCAATTCATTTGGGATCCAGCTCCAGAAGAGTTCGTTAAAAATAAGTTGCAGGATGGCCTGGAGTTTGTCCGAAATGAGGGCGATGGGCGGACGGTGATTGTCAAAACGGATGGTTCGGCGAGGATAAATGCAGCCGGGGATTCTGTCACGGTTGTCCAGGATTGTAGACCGACCTCTTGCAACCCTCAGTCATAATTAGATTTTTTAAAACCGATTTTACTTTTTTGAAAAATATTTTAACGAAAATCCATTTTATTATCCTTATTCCCTTTCCATTTGAAATATAAATATATACATAGATTTCTCGTAACTTTCACAAAAGGGGGGAGTAAATTGAAGATATTCAACAATGTGACAGATGATCCTGCTGTGATTTCGTTCATCCAACAAAATAGAAAAATATTACTTTTACACGTCTTTATATAGTATGTAGATTGTATAGAATAAAGAAATCTCTTCCTCTACCAAACTGGCATTTTATTTATATGTAGTTTTGCATATATAATATTTTTTGTGTACATAACATATTCAATATCCACATACAAGCGCGTAGAAAATTTCCAGCGTGCATCTAAGAAAGCTGTGAGTAAGGAAGATATATCTAAAAGACAAGCATATCTGTAGACTGTAGACAAGGAGAGAAAGGAGTCCAGAGAAATAAAATAAACAAATAAATTCTATCAGCATGGTCTCATACTTCACCGTCATCCTTGCTCCTTTCTTTTCTTTCGTTTGCTATGTCTGGCTTCATAGTGAAGATTTTGGTCCAGTGTATTTTGTATTGTATTGTATTGTATTGTATTGTGTTGTGGTATGGTGTGGTGTGGGAGAAAACAAATAGATTAGAGCTTGAATAAATCCTTCAATTCGAATCATTGTGCACAGAATGTGGAGACCATAATGATGATTGAAACGTTCCCTTACCCCGTTTTATGGTGCAGATTCAGCTGGTTGCTCCATTTCAATCCCTGTATGTGTGTATGTATGTATCTAGTTATTTTATTCTACATTCTCCGTATCCGTGCAGTGGTTCTTCTCCAGTGGATTTTCTTCTTGTATGTACACAGATATTTCTATTTGCTTCTCCAGTTTTCTCCATGTAGTTTTACTTCGCTCCTCCGTCGTCGTTTCGTTCCGCGTCTCGGAGGAGAATAACTTGAGAATAAACGACCTGGTCCAAGTACAATGTACATAAAGGATGTATGTATAATATAAAGTTCGAAGCATGGCGGAGGTGCGAGTGCACCCATTTTTCCGTTTCTGCATGAGTGTTAGACGCAAAAGGGTAAAGATGAAGAGAAGGATTAATAAAAAACATGATTACACATGTATGTAGATGGTCAGAATTCGCAGGGTGCATGACGTCCACCAGTTGGCAGTTTGTTTTCATTCCCAGCTTCTTTTTTCTCCTGTACATTGTACATACTTAGTTACATAAGTATGTGTGTATGTACGTATGTGCATTTTCGTTCTCTATTTAATTCCAATGCACATTACATTACACTTTTATGTTTTTGTGTGTCTACAATATCTGGCTATGAATTACCTACCTAACCAACATGCATCATCGTTATTATCGGGTATTATTACCCTTACTTAACCATTTCTTTGTGTATGTATGTACCTTCAACATTTTGTTTGTTTGCCTTTCTCGTTCTTTCCTACATTTTTTTTTTGCTTTTCTTGTTGCTCCTTGTTTAATCTCGTGTCGACGGCTTGGATTTTTTTCTCCACAAGAACTAGAGAGCTCCTACTTTGTGATTCTTTCTTAATCAAGAATATCGTTAGATTTGGTACTTTTGAAACGTATTTTTTGCTTTTTCGTTATTCTACGTAGATTTTTTATTTATTTTTGTAATTCTCGTCCTAGTTTTCCTGATTTTTCTCGTTTTCTCAAAATGTATTTAGATTTTGCAGGTATGCATATTATCCTGTGTTTTCAACTTGTTTTGTACTCCATTGTGACTGCTCATACAGTGGTGATGGGCAATTCCCAGAGGCTTGATACACTCTACATTTCTTCCTACTTTATTGGACTGGCACTATGTACTTGATTTTTATTGTAAGTATGCAAGGTTTTGGCCAGGTTTCTTTTCATACCAAGTAAAGAGTAGATTTTGCCTGCACAGTTTCGGATAATGTGGATTGTGCATGCATATTCTGGGGACGAGAGGAGGGAGCAAGTGTTGGGAAAAAATTGCCCGAGAAATAGATAAGACAAAGAAAAATGGTGATCTTTTCCCCAGTCGAACTTTTGGGATTCATAAGTATACAATCTACAATACAAACAAACCATAAGAAGAAAAAAGCTGGAGTCGAGTGCCAATGGAAAGTCGATTTTACACAGGATAAACAGGACACTACAAATATACATACACAGTACAGTTGATGTACGCCTCCTTTTATTGTCATTTCCCAGGGTACATCATCCATGGCGGGCCGGAGAGATAAAATGGAGAGATAGAGAGAGGGGGGACGAAATAGATTGTACAAGAAAGAAAGGCAGAAAGCGAAAAAAAACATTATCATTTTTCCCTTTTGTCGCTTCAACAATTTTCTTACTTTGTACTGTTTACGCGTAATTTGCGTAATTGGAATACTTTTTCTAGGGCAAGTGGTTCGCTTTATCAGTTGTTTGTGAGTGTGACAATTATGTACGTACATACATACATACATATTATGTATATTTACACACAAATTTATTTAGTATGCATATAGGTTGTAGATTGTAGGATTTTCCCCTTTGGCTTTACACGATAAATTTAGATAAAGGAAATTCGTCACCCCTATTTTTACTTTACATTTTACAGCTAAATCTTTAAATCATTTTGACCTGACTTGACTCCACTTTACTTGATGCTGTTCAACTTTATCGTTAGACACCAATTTGCATTACGTTACAAAAGTAAGTGCATTAATATGAATATAAGTACCAGTGCAAAAATGGAACCCTTAATAACAAAATAAATCAAATAGTTAGTAGCGACAAATATTGCGATTGCCTGTCTGTGTCTGTTCAAGTCCACGCGTTTACTAGTAAATGCTGTAGACGTTTTTCTGGGAAATGAGACAGAGACGATGGAGAGGAATAGAGGAAAAGTGTCAGTTGAAGTTCAAGTACCTACCACATGCACAACATAAGTAATAAGTACATGCAGTGAATGTGTGTGCAATTCCTCGAATACAACATACATAACTGTGGAGAGAAGCGCATAAGGAAGCCCAGATGTTGTTGTCTGTCTGTATGTATGTGTAATGTGTATGTATGTATTAGTTAGTAGTTGGGGAAGAGAAGCATGATGTTGTAATTGAGAGAATAAACGATCCCTTCATGCATCATCAGAAATGTATAGGGCCAGTTTTATTAGCCGTGTATTGCGTGCTCAACATCGAGATTAGTTTTCACACTTCCATGAGCCCAACTCCAACTACTGTATGTATGTATGTATGTACTACATAATATGTACGTGTGTGTTATTTCTATGCTATAAAGTGGTAGTTTTCTCCCTCAGCTACGACCATATTATATAATAATATATATATTATGATTATACATATTTGCCTTATTGTTCGTCTTTCGGCTTGAGCTTCAGTGCTCAGCGTGCTCAGTGTTTAGCTCGCCTCTGACAAGCACATTTACTCTGTGTTTGTACAAGGATCTTGAGAATTTCATCCACAACTAACTAAAGAACGCTTTACTCTCCCTTTCCTGATTCTTCTTCGTCTTCCTCTTGGTATTCTTCCTCTGATTCTTGTTCTTATTCTTTTGGGTTTCTCCCATAATAGTTTCCACTTTTCTACTCTTCCTCTTCTTGTTCTTGTCAAGGGGGAAATCGAAAACGATAACGAAATCGTTCAGAAACTCTTTAACTAGCAAACATTCATTTATTTCCTCTGTCTACGTCTGTCTCTGTCTTTTGCTCTCTTTCTTTCTCTCTCTTTCTCCATCTTTTCCTCTATGTGTGTGTGTGTGCGTTAACTTGCTTCCACTTAGATTATTACATTGTCTCTCTGCCTCAACTTCAACTTTTACTTATTCCACTTGATTCTCCTCTCAGTTTCTCCACCGTTCTCTCTCTCTCTCTCTCTCTCTCTCTTTCCTCTCTGCGTCTTTATATGCGTAACTTGAACAATTTTCATCCAAATCCTTATCCGTTTCTAACCAAAAATCAAGAGCACAGGGTGTCTCACATGTTTGGGCAACTTTTGGGGTATGCATTCAAAAGCTAGTAAAATGAACTCAAAACTTGAGCCAACTATCAATTATAAATTATAATGCCTTGATTTTTTTTTTCCAAAATGGTTGTTTTCACTTTTTAAAAAATGTTTTGGGTTTTAAGTTGCTTTATTAATTGTAATTTAATTTTAGATTTTGTGACACCCTCTATAAGCCTGTTTTCTTATGGTATGATTTATACAAGGGGTGCGTTTACACATTTCTTGGTTGGGAGAACGATGCAAGCTGTGAGATGAGACGATTCCCATCTTGTCCTTTATTTTCATTTAGCTCTCCTTTCTTTGTCATTCAAGGGAGGATTCCTGCAAGGCCAACGTTACAATAACAATATGAAGGAGGGGTGAGAGAAACGGCCTTTGTACGTGGGTTACCACGCACCATACGATACATGTATATTGTACATTGTATACAAATACAATAGAACAGAAATATCAGAAGGATTCCAAATCTGCTCCTTTGTTTTCACGGGGGACGCTTCATTAACTGATTTGGCCGGAAACAGGCGGATGAAAAGACGAGAATGAGCACGAACAAGCAATAGCAATAGCCCCGGCAATAGCGAATGTAATGGTCATATATGTAAGTGGAAATAGACCCAGAGAGCCGCAAGACAAGAGAGAAAATGAGCTGACGACCAAAGGGGAGAAAGCGAGAGAAAACGGGTGAAAGTGGTGTGGTGAGCGGAACCACAGAAAACTTGTCTTGTACATACACAATACGAGACCAATATAACTCACCCCCAAAGAAAATGGTGGGAAAAAGAAGAAGTTAAATGGAAGGCTGAAAATTTACAGAAACACTGTTGAATTTTCAAATTTTTCAAAAAAATACAAAAACTCCTTGTCAAACCTCTCGGCAATATTGTGGTGAATCATTCCCGATTCTCAAGACGCCATGAACATCTAACCGGTAACTTGACCCAATAGTCAACACTATATATTGGATATAGATAGACCACAAAGCAATTTAGTCCACCAAAAAAGCGCAATTGCTTCTTGTTCTTTATTTTGGTCTTCACATACATTGTACGTATTTGGTGACGCATCATTGACGGACTTGCTTTTGTCAAAGCCTCGTCGTGTCATCGTCCTTGAAATCTTTGTCATTCTCGGTCATTTGTACATATGTCTCTATATTTCTACCTACGTATAGAGTATAGACTTTTCCCAAGAAGATTCTCCGTGGGCTGTTTGATTTTGTCCCACAATTTAGAGCTGAAATTGACTTTACCTAGAATGTATTGTATTTTTTTCTGTCTCGTACTGGGATTTGGATTTCGATTTCGATTTGGATTCCGATGATTCGCCTTACTTACATTTCCAGCTTTTGACTCAAACGAGTGAACAAAACGCTCTGTTGAATGGAATAGAATGAAATCAAATGAAATGAATGAGGAGCGGGGAAGAAAAGGACGATGGGAGAACAATACAAAATACACAATACAATGGTTGGCCAATTTCAATGGCTCTTTTGCTCGTCTTGTTGAACATTGAACATTGAACATGGTTGAGAAAATAAAGACAAGTCCAAGAATAAAACCCAGACAAGATAACGAAGACAAGGGAAAGCCGTCGAAATTATCCAACAACCAACAACAAGAATAGAAGCGCGGAAAGGAAAACACATGTCCAAAATAGAATAGAATACAATCCAATACAATGCAGTTTAGCTCCGTCTTCTTGGGACTGCTCATATCATTAAGTGTACCGTAAACGTACAATTTACACAGGGCCGAAACGGTTGGAAACCTACAAGAAACTCTTTAGCAATCTCCTTTTTCACTAGTTGACTTTAAAGTTTCAATTTCCATTTCAATTTATTTCCATTGAGTCACTCGACCGCAATTCATTGAGCAATTTGAAACAACTCGGGTTTATTTGAAATTGGGATTCGAATTTAAATTGTACTTTGTGAACCCAAAATTTAAACAGTTGGTTTAAACGTTTTTATTTAAATTTCATTTAGTTGCACCGTATATTACTAATTATTACTTGTATGTATTTAAGTCTCATATTTGACTGTAAACTGTAAACAGTCGCAAAGGCAGAAATAGATAAAATTCCGACTAAATCTGATTGATCAAAAAGTAACATGATAGGTTTGTGTATGTACTACATACATACATACATACATAAATGAACAGATTTGGAGATTTGTGATCAACGTGCTGGGATGGAAAGGGATCGTACGTATGTTATGTATCATGTCGTCAAGTACGTCATCACGTGTAATTTGTTCCAGGAAGGAAGATGATCCAGCTCATGTTTGATCTATTCGAGTTGCTTTCTCTTTTGCTCACTGGCTCAGAGGTTTAGGATCAGGACCAGGGTTCGTTCGGCAGTTGTGAGATTATCAAATTAGGTTGTGACTTCTCCAGCTAAATGATGGAAGGGAAAGGAAGGAAAGGAATAAGAATACATAAATACATAAAGAAGGGAAAAGAGAGAGATATAGAATCTAATTGGAAACAGCTCAACAGCTTACCTCAATAGTCACGGTACAAAAGTTACCTACTGCATGATGATATCCTATATACAATAAACATACAATATACAGATAATATGTGTAAGCTGTAAGCAACTGCTGCTGCTGCTGCATGGGTGTGAACTCTTGTGGAAGAAAAGATACAAGTTTATAACTAACTAGGAGTGACGATACGATGTGACGTTTTTCTCAAGCTCCAATACATGTACAATGTACAATGTATGTATGCATTATTGCCTTTTGCCTCCGCGTCCTCATTCCATCCAGACACAGGCAGGCAGGCAGTCAGCAATGCGAAACCAAGTGACTTGTGAGTATTAGGGCCGTAATATCTATAATACTTTTATCCATATATCTACAATTTATGTCTTTTTCTTTGCGTGTTTGCTGTTTTTGGGGGATTCATCTCCATTCTCGATTCTCCATGATTCTCCATATCCCATCACTGGTGTCTTTGTCTATGATCCTAAATCCTGAGCCGGTGTCTTCTGATCGCTTTCAAATATGTATAAGTGTATGTATGTATGTATTATGTATCTGCCAAGATGTGGAAAGATGATGGGAGAATGGGAGAAAAAAGGAGCAAAGACAGGAGGCAACTTGATCTATTTCCTCCATGTATGTGTGTATGTATGTATGTATTTCTGCCTTAATTCAAAGTGCATCTTTGGATGAAATTCGTATTTGTTCCCTGTCATTGCTTTTATTGATTTGGAAAAGCTGGTTCTGGTTCTGGGTCTGAATCTGGATCTCGATTTGGATGTACATACGGTTGCGGATGCCCTGCAACAGCCGAGACCGAGTCTCCCTTCCTTTTCCCGTTCTCTGCCTTCTGTCAAGGATAAAAGAATAAAAGGACCTCAAAAGGAAAATAATACCATGCCAAGTGTATGTATAGGTACCGTCAATAAAGAAGACATGTCCCTTTTCCAGTTTTGAAACCACTGGATATGTGAAATGAAGAAAATGTACGAATTCGGGGGGAGGGAAATCAAAAAATCCCAGGGTAGGACAATTTTCGGAGCTATTACGGTATTTGTTGTCGATATTTGATTGTCTAATAACTATCTAATGTCTCGTGGTTATGCATAACATGTAATTTGACGCAAATTTGTTCAGTTTTTCATCATAAGTCAACTAAATTGAAGGTTACTCAGTTTACGCGCAATATAAACTGAAAACCATCGTAAAAACCAAAGTTATTACTAATTAGCTTGAAAAATGCACAAAGGTTGTTTTTTTTCATTTGCAATAAATATTTTTCACGAATATTTACGGAAGGACGATAATGCCAGTGTGTATGCATCCTCATATTTTTTTGTCGTTGCCATTTTTCATTATTTTTGTAAGGTTACCCTTAGGAAAAAATCGTGTGTGGCAAATCTGATGAAAATTTGATGATGCTTGACACGATTGTCAACTTTTGACGAGATTTTTATCATATTTCATCAAAATTTGATGAAAATTAATAAATGTTTCGACCAAAATTGTCTAAAATTTAAATAGGATTTTGAGAAAAATTTTTTTAGAAGGGTACAATGCATTTTTCCCAATTTTATTCATGGAATACTCCAACAAAAATATGAGAAGAGTGAACAAGAACAATATAACTACAATATACACAAAAACCAAGGATTCATTGAGAAGAATCTTATTTCAATTCAATGTCCGTCTTTTCTCATCTTGTCCTGTCATTGTCTAGTGGTCGTAGCGTCTCATTCTCGTGAATCAATATATATACACAAATATCTACAGCACAGTACGCGACGACGGAATTGAAAAAGGTAACGGAAAAAGCATGCACGAGAAACTATATTGACGATCACATATCATCAGCAATCTCCGATCGCAATTTTTTGGTGGATCCTTTCCTCGAAACTCAAGGACATTCGCCATAAATATACATGTACAATGTACATTGTACATTATACTTGTATAGACATGCAGTAACGCCATCAGGAATCAAGATCACGGTACAAATAAATTTAGGTAGAGGAATGTAAAGGGGAAATACATATGTAGAAAAAAGAGCAGAATAACAGACAACAGTACAACTGCAATACAAATACAATCGAGTACAACGATCTGGGTGCAATTCAATTTGTCTCGATATGTTGTTTGTAAATATTTTCCCAGGACGAGGCACCAGACAGGGAGGAGTCCTGATGTGCATGTACAATGTACATTGTACATACATATTTATGTATGGCATAAAAACTTGTCTGTGCAAGCACATTTTTTCGGATTTTCGGGTTTCTTGGTGCAAAAAGCGGATGCTGTTTGAACAAAGCATTTGCATTGATGCAGATATCTCAAGACACTTTTGTGAGTTGTGAATGGAATAAAAAGAAATGAATCGAATCAAGAAAAATTCCTTTCCCGCCCGCCAACAAAGCAGACCACCATATCTTTGTCCTTTGATTTGGTCCGCAGATATGTCTGATTCATACGTATTATGCAACAACTTTTTTCCATGTGCTGGGGAAAAATTTTGTCTCTATTCATACAGGGTGTTCCTTCAACAGTAAAAATTTAAAGACACTACAAAATTTTGATTTTTCATGAATTTTTTGCAAGAATCTTACCTACAGCTAAGAATTTTCCAATACCCAACAGAAAATAATTTACCGCGTCTTTGCAAAGTTAAAGTGAACCCTTTGCCTACGCACAAAACTGCGGTTATCTCACTGCCCATATTCACACAACAACAAACTCTGGCTGGCTTAAACTTGTACATTTTATGGAGCGAGAGCAATAGAAGAAAACTTGAAAACCGCGAGTAATGGAGAAACTTAAACCAAAAGTCGTACAGTAGTAGTAGTACCAAAAATATAGACCCACTATTTACCGTAATAATATGTTTGCATGTGGAGAATCTTCAGGAATTTCAGATACATAACTATTCTAAGACGAGCCATCCAGTCCATCGCACCTTGGCTTATTCTACGTATACATATGCATGTCGTTGAAACTGGAATGGTGGAGATGGTGGAGAAAATTCGTGTTGTACATTGTACATGCAAAAAATGCAAAATATGTATATATGTAATACACATTTGTACATTGTACGAGTTTAACCGTCAAATGTGAACAGAAAGATTCCAGAGAAAGAGAGAGAGAGAGAGAAAGGAGAGAAGTGAAAAACTTTTTGCATTTATTCGTGTCAAATAAATCTTGATATCATTAAATGGAATATGCGACTGCCCCAGGGAATTTAACAACACAAACTAAATGTTACCTGCAGATACACGGCTGATGTCTAGTAATGTCCATGGCTGTATTATACTGTACAATGTATGTACAACATTGCACTGGAATCTGGAATACTTTTGTATGTAGATACAATTGTATGTATGTACTTGTGTATTATTATTTTGCATGAGGTTTTCCAGTGATTGCGGAATGGCGGTTGTGTGTTGTCGAGTGCGAGTGAAGTGGAGTCAGCGACAGAAGATAGACGGCAAGAGATTTTCCATAATAGAGAAGAAAACGAAAGAAGTAAAAGAGAGTTGAGACTTTCTCCAGAATCTCCATGACCATCCGCCGCTCACTTTCCGCGATTTATCATACGCATTATGCAAAGTTTCTCCCCGCTTAATTCAGTCTCTGAGCACAAGTGTATTATGGGCACAAACATAAACAATTTCAAAATTCTTGAAAGATTCATGCTCCCCATTTTCACGAGCAACCCACCACCAAGTATTAGCTATACAGAAACAGTGTGTGGAGATTTCCAAAAACTATTGGATTGCTTTCCTTCCCGTTGAGGAATTCACAATTTTATATGTTGTACATAACCAAATCAGGTGAAAATGTGCCACAACTATGCACATACATACAGTTCGTTATGAAAAGTTCCTGTTTAACAAATTTCTGCTAACTAGGTTTGGCAAGCGAAAAAATATTTTGCAATTAGCCCGAGTTTAAAAACTTTTATTGCAAAGACAATTCCAGCATCTGAATTTTAAACTCAACTGTACACGTGGGCTATGTATGTATACTAAATGCAGATACTATAAATGGGCCATTATTCCGGCCATTCCGTCGCGAAAATTGCTTAGTTTTTAATTTTCATCTCCAGGACGTAGGAATTCATTTTGTTTTGGAAATTTCATGAAGCAGCCGTCATAAACACGGACACATGGACACCTCCATCCCGCTTTTTGAGAAGTGGGCAAAGAAATTCTTAAATAGTTTTGGTTTGTTCATCTTTCGTTTTGTGAGGGGAGAAAAGTAGGCGAAAAGTGGTTTCGTTCAATTTCCATGCAAAAGTGTGTGTGTGTGTGTGCCGCGTGCAATGGGCTGTCTAACCGTTTGTGAGATGAGATGAGAGGAGGCTGAGTAGAATAGAATAGAATAGAAGGAGTCTATACATACATATAAAGGCGGAGAACGTGAAAGGAGGTGAAAGGAAGTGGTCTGGTGTGGTATGGCATGGGATGGGATGGGATGGTCTACATAGTGTGGACTGGAGTGGAGAGCGTAAAAGTGAAAGTGAAGCACTGGGGAGAAGGCAAGTGGGAGAAAGGGTGTATGTATTGTTGAAGAGTGTTATATGTAAGATGGATGGATGACTGGCTGGATGGTGGAGTTGAGTAAAGAATGGAGAATGTCTATGTATACATATAGGATTGAATTCTGTCCATATTCCATATCCACGCATACAGACATAATGTATTGTGGAGGAATATAGGCAAAAGAAAGAGAGAGAAAGCAAGAGAAAGAGCTTCTTGGGTTTAGTGTGAGTGTGATATGATAGGTGAATGTTAGCTTAGAGCAGGAAAAATGATCCCTTCTCCATCATCATGGTCATGGATGGCAGATATAAAATCCCGTTCCGTTTTTCTCGTGCAGTGAAAAATGCAATCACTTTATTTTATTCCTCTCTCTCTCTCTTTCTCTCTCTCTATTTCTCCTTTTTCGTCTCATCCTCACTTTCTCTGCCTTTGCTTTTACTTTTACTTTTACTCTTACTTACTTTTCCTTCGATCTACTTTGCTATCTGTGCCTTCTTTCTCTGTCTCTGGTGCTTTCTTCTTAAGATGAATTATTAGAAGCTGCCTCATTGGATTCCATTGGTAAGAGCCTCTTCTTTTTCTTATTCTTATTCTTCGTCATCCTTATTTCTTCCTTTTCGTTTTCTTTTGCTCCTTCTGCTTCTTCTTCTATCGTTCTTGTCCCTGTCTGTGCTGTTCCTGTTCTTTGCTTTGGTTTCCTTTGCCTTGTATTACTGCTCTTCTCTGCTCTACTCTGCTCTGCTCTGCTCGGCCCCACCTTTCCTCTCATTTTCCAGCCAAGTAATATCGAATGAAAACTAAATTCTCATGTTAGCCAAGGGTAAGTAAGTAGAGCTCATTTGTCACCTTCCACACAAACTCATACATACATAGACAGACACACATGGACACACATGTACAGTACACATGTAGGAATGCATGTGGATGGATTGAAGACACAAGATAGTCGAGAGAGTGACGTGAGTTCAGGTGAGTACTTTTGCGTCTTATTTCTATTCTTTTTCTGGTTACCGAGAGAAATGCAAGATTTCAGAGTTGTTGAATGGAGACTGGTGATGGAACTGGAACAGGAACTGGAACTGGAATTGGATCTGTTAAAATTGGAGAGTTGAAGGACGTCGACACTCAACATTCAACAAACTCAAGATATGGGTCTCACATATACTCTCATTTCTTCAATTGTCAGTTTTCAGTTTCAATTTGTGTTACTTTTACATATAGATAATGCTTGTGCGTTTTTAGTGAGGAGCCGGCAATTTATTAAAGAAAATAATTAAATTATCCCTTCAAAATCTGTAGAAACTGCTAATGTTGAAGGGAACGTCAGTTTTTTGCAATTTTATGTGATTTTGCAAGAATTTTGTTCAAAAAACCTTTTTCCTGTGACATATTTTGACAATATTAAAAGCGGCGGAAAATGGCTCGTCAAAATATTTTTTAATGTCAAAAGTACGAATTTTTTAATTGTCATCCCCTTTCATTTGTATGCGCATGATAAACAGTAATGCAGCATATTAGGTAACAAATGTGTACCGTAAATGACATAATAATATGCCTGGATAATTATTTGATAAATAGCACGTAGCAAGTTCCCCCATGGCATATTATTATGTGCTGGATAATTATAATGTATTTTACGGTATTTTATGAATTATGAATGATGCAGAATTTTTGACGTTTATAGTGTATGTATGTATACGTGTCTGCAAAAAAGTGTACTTTTCACGTACGGATGAAAAAGTTGGGTCTACAAGAAGAAGAAGACGAAGAAGAAACAAAACTCGGGAAGAAAATAATTCAAATTCGAATTCAAGTTTGTTCAGCTCTTTCATCATATTATGTGTTTAAACTTGAAAACTCAGACGAGAGAAATGGAAGAAAAATATTGGTGAACATGAAACAAAGAACTGCGCAAAACTCGGGAGCAGACAAGGAAGGCACAAAAAGAATACAATTTACATGATACATGTAAATGTATAATACACAGATATGTAAAAATGTACACACAATGCAGAGATGTACAAGATGGAGAATATTGAGATAACTCAAGAGTATATATATGTACGTATGTATGGGCCAACTGGGGAAAGGATGGGCATTGTAAGTTGTAGTTGGAATATATAGGATCAGAGAGACTGGTGATAAATGCATATAAACGGTCGCACAAATAGTTACAGATGAAACGATCGAGAGCCGAGTGATACATGTTCGATGGATAATGGAGCGTGGGATCATTCCTTGGAACGTCTCCTAGAAAAGAAGACGATGGATAGATAGATAGATAGATAGACGATTGAGAATAAAAGGCGTGAAATAAGAGATTTGAACATTGCATCTTTGACTCATCCTTTCTCCACAATACATACATACATAGATATTATATCTCTGTACATTTATACATTAAACGTACCTATACTACCTACACATATCTTGCACACATCTTTTTTCTCTGTCTGATCCCCGTAGATGATGGCAAGGGAATGGCATCGAATCGAATCTCCAGCTCAAACTACATACATACAGCATACAGCTAGAAAAAAGAGGTAGAAGAGGCGGGGAAGGAGGCGGGAGAGGAGAGATAGGAAAAATGTACAATACAATAATATAATACAAAAAGTCGACATTTGCCACGGCGATCATAATACTTCTCCAAAAGGTATCCCAGTATCGCCTTGTACATTGTACATTGTACATACATATGTAAGAACCGTACATCCTGTCCCACTCCTTTTTTTACCCCACATCTTCCCCTTCGAGTTGAATATGTACTCCAGCCCAGCTTTTTATATAGCATTCGAATTCGGATTCGAATGCCTCAATACATCAATATCGATATGTGTACAGTGTACAGATATAGAAAATAAAATACAATATCAAGATTTTGAGAATTGAGCCTCTCCACTTTTTGCTGGATAAAAAAAGAAAAACACATGCATAAATCCACACCCTCGGTATTATTACATTTTCTCCAGCAATTTTTCCGCAATGTACCCTCACGCTGCATGCACACTGAGCCCTGGATACATTTTGAAGCCAATACAAATGTATGTATGTATGCATGTATGTATGCATTGTGCACCGACAAATAATAATAATACACTGTATTGACGCCTTGATATTTGCCTTTTCCGGGCAAACGATCATCCTTTTAAGTTTTGGAGAAAAATATAAACGGCTTATGGGGTAACTGACACTGTCTCAACTCTCTTTCTCTCCGTTTCTCGCTCTTCTCTCGTTCTTTCCGCTCCAGCCTCGAGCCATCTGACTCTTCAAAAATATAAATATAAATCTTTTGATATTCCTCTTTCTCATCCAGTTTATTTCACCTCCTTATTTTTATCCTTGGAACAACGTGGTGCAAATGGTCGAAAATTACTTGATAATTTTGCAATAAGTTTGAGTTTTATTCCATTCCGCAATTTTTATGGTTTATTTAGTGTGAGCACTTTGTTCATTAAGATTTTTTACACATTTTGCACTCCTTGCAATCTTCGTCCATTTTTGATGCTTTATGTACTAAAATTGGGATCACATTGTGAAAATAGCTGTGAAAAAATTAAATTTTCGCTTTTGACGTCAATGTAAAGAAGAATAAATTTGATATTTCAATTTCGTTTCGTTGACGACGACTCATCATAATTTGGCTCACGGTGAAGAAAGTGATTGGAAAAGTAGCATTTAATTGCATAGAGTGGAAAAGATAATCGATATCACTTAATATTATCGTTTAATAATCAGGATCATAACAATAACAATGGCCAAAGAGGGTTTAGATTTTTGAGATTCAGCACTATCTAAAAAATAACTGCTGTAATCTGTAAAGTATAAAGTAAGCTTAATGTATGGTCTAAGGGTTCAAACACTTTTTTTACTTTGTGCAAAGTGGTGATGATGATGACTCGGTTATGTATTTTTCTAATTTGTTTTTGTTCCTAGAGGGGATTTCTCTATGTACGGATTTCTCTATGGATAGATGTTTTCCTGGAAAATCTTGATTCTAGTTTGAGATCCGCGAGTTGAGATTATCGAGATTCCTCGATGGATAATAATGCTCCAAGCTCAAAGATTTTTCCCCAATGTGTACATTAGCCATGACCATCCTGACAAACTGATCGAAAAGTTAAACCCTCAGGTCGTCATATCGTTCCTTTTGGTTCAATAAA
>JAQIVE010002131.1:0-21212 GCA_034698285.1 Sminthurinus bimaculatus | reverse complement strand
TATAACTTTTATTGACAGAAGGAGCTTGCTTTTTCGGTACCAACTCTATGTTGTTTTGAAATGCCTAACATCAAGCAGTTTATTTAAAAGGATATATGAAAAGTATTCAAGTTTTGTGGTTTGAAAATTTGTATTATGTATATTGACTTGCTAAGGGCTCTTTAGGCCGCAGTCTAGCACCTACCGTAAACAACCTTGAACCTACCCACATAGCCAGAAGACAAAATACATCGGTCTGTTTAGTACATGTCCTATCCATAACCCCTTTGTACAATAAACAAAATCGAAGCTACCCTGTACATAATTTTATAATTACAATAAGGGTTGACTCGCGCTTTCGTATAGTTATAGCACTCCGTAAGAATAATTTTTGGCGACGAAAAAACAACTCCTTTTCTTCATACCCTGAATGAGAATCTTGTTGTCACTGAGGACTTGTCAGTAAATTAAACTGATAAGTTCAAAAACAGAGGAAAAATCGATACCATTGTTCTTGACATGTCAGAGTCTCCATATTTTGTACAGATTGCAGACGTTTCATTGCTTATTTTTGTCGTGGGTAACATTAGGAAACGCCTACTTTTGACGTAGGTAATTATTGGTTTATTTAAAACTGCAATAAAATGTCGATTTCATTTTTGAATCTATTTATTGTCTATTCATCGCGTCATATCTCCCTATGACAGCCAAATAAGCATTTTATACAACATTTGTATGTGTATAATGTATAACTGATGTTACACATTGCATACAATTTATACGGGGTCATCAAGATTGGGTCACAGGTCATTCTGTTCCTCTGGTTAAACTGCAATTTTTCTACTTTTCTGAATGGTGTACTGTGTATTTCTTTCGGGCGAGTAGGAAAAAAATATGGAGCTACACACAGACGGTCACCCGCCGTGTATTCGTGTATATAGCATTCTTTTTTCTTTTGCTGGATTTTATACTGACGTTGCGTCCTAATTTTTTTTCTCTCAGTATAGATAACTTCTATGAACTTTTCACTCAAATTCTAAATTGCACCATCAGCAAAAGATTGTCACTTTATAGTACTTTATAGCTTATTAATATTATATTGTAGTACAAATAAATACAAACTCAAAACATTAACTTTTTCATAGCTGTATACATTGTGCATGTACATATATATGTAGATACGAAATCACACAAATAAACTCATTTTAATGATGTGACTGTGTAGTTGACTATCATGAAAATATCATGTACAGGAATAATGTATTTCCTATAATTTTATCATAAATGTAGCTTATAGATCTGCAGAATTGAGATAACAATTTTTGTTTGAGTCAATCAAATATCCTCAGGATAGGCGAAGAATTTGTCGCAGGGATAGGAATACATTTTAAGTCTACTTTTAAATGTATACGTGTAAAACTATTATTTAAAAAAATGGCGAGCTTCAAAAAGGGAAACAAAATTCATTGAAAAAAACAGCATTTAAAACGTTGAAAATTTTCAGTTTATTGGTGCGTGAATTATATGTGTACATAAGATCGTGAAAAGTCTTTCAACATACTCAAAATTTGTACATGAGAACGATTAAGTGAAAGTACAAGAGGTTACCCGGGGTTCGAAATTTGGTGTGCAAAAGTCTTGATTCACACATTTCAGTAGTGATAGTATAATATGCTGTATGCTGTTTAGTCCCTCCCTTGGTAGTTACGATGTCATAGTGTCAAGAGGATAATTATGATTCTGTTAGTATGTAGTAGTATTTTTGGTCTACACTAAATATAGCTCTTTTCATGTATATATTCATACACATTCTGATTCAACTGATGCCAAAATACTAACACGGGTTAGCACTACTGAAATTATATTTATGTACGTTTTCATAGGCTCATAATTCTTCGATCGCACAACAAAACCGAACCGGCGAATATGTACTCTCTTTAAAAAATTCAAGCCTTGCTATCTATAGCTAGTCCCTAACTTTAGAAAATCTTCCACTGTTTGGTACTCACATTCATATATTGGTTTATATAGAAATAATTCAAAAAGTTCAACAAATCTTTACTTGAAGATCAACTACTTTGAAAACAATCGAAAAGCTGTAACTGTGAGGCAGCTTTGGGAAATTTCTGGCGTGTTAAAATTAAAATATGTGTAGCACCACCGTCATAAATTCCATTAATATTTTTGACCCTTTTTATCTGTTATTTACTGATGTTGATTTGTTTTTAGATGAGCCAATAAAGTGAAGATGGTTATGCGTATCTACATATACAAGTGTCTCATCTTTAGGATACTATTTAACCTTACTATTTTTCTTTTTTTCTGCCCCGTATTTTGACGATTGTGGGTATTATTATGACTACACTCATCTAGTGTCCTGGATTAAATTTGGTCTGGCTATGAGTTTTTACGGTATGATATACATATATACATTTTAGATACAATATTCAGACGAGTATATCATGTGTACAATCTGCGTTTGTGCATGATATTATTGGATGTGATGCTTTAAATTAGATTGCATGCGTTGCTGTTGGAATATAGCAGACTTCTGGTGTCTGGGCTTGAGTGGCTTTTCTCCTTGTACTTGTTTTGAGTTGGTGTAGATAAATGCATATAGAAGTGTTTATTTAGTAACATTGTCAGTGGTGGAGACCAGACGATGATGATGATGTCGAAAGGGCACTAGGCACTATCACAACAGTCAGTATGAAAGTTGGTGTCTGTATCTATGTGTGTATGAGTATACATGTACAATGTACATATATATCTAATGTGTACAAAAACTAGACAACGTCAAGTATCGAGAACATTTTGTTTCACTAATGAACCAATGAAAGTTTACTTATAGATACCATACACATACACATAGTAGTACAGTATAGGTATACCTTACACATGTATTTAACATGTGTACAAAAGAGCCGAGTAGTTGGCATAAATTAAAGTTGTATATAAAACTTGATATACATAAACTAGCAAAAACTGAATAAATACGCGACTGGTCTGCAAGTCTCATCTTTACTTTTACCTTTATCAATTGCTAAATACTAAATACAGATTTGGAAGCCTAGGCGTTAATCATTACGCAGACTCAGATAAAGGACACATATTTTTACACACACACACACAATGACAATATTGTTCGTATTTAATGTAAGTAATTGTTTTTTCACACGTATAGACAGCTAATAAAGCATAAGATTAACACAAACGAGGCGGTCTCGAAATATTTAAAGTAGTAAGAGGTGAGAGAAAAGGTTGGCAAGAATCGTCACTTATACAATGCTCCATATTAAGAGGGAAACGTAACACGGTACCTAATTGGGAAAATAAAAGCGTTCTTGATTTTAATTTAGTAGCATGTAATCGGTAGCATAAATTTTTGCGGTCACTTTTTCGGTAGCAGTCATGTAGGAAATATCAAAGTCCAGTGTTTTAATGGCTTAAGCGTTCAAATTGAAGACCATGAGCTTGTATGTATTTGACTATTGCCAATAGTTGACTACTGTCAAACTGTCAATGGTTCGTAATAAAGGTGTATAGTTACTGATGAAACGTCAACAAATTTCACCTTGTTTTTAGATATAATAGGCCTATTTTAAGTTTGTATACTCTAAACAGCATTGAGAATTTATAATACGTATAATATATGGTTACAACACGAGTGTTTGGTTTTTTGAAAAAAAGAAGACTTGTGACAGATCTGTCTGTTTGTTGTTGATGTTTTTAATTTACAGTATTAGTATGTGTGTACATTGGTCGATATCTATGATACACATGCAGAAGCATTTGTCCATATAGTCACCACATGTACTAAAAATAACACACATCACCACCTGCATAATTCATTCATGCATTTTTTTATTCACTTAGCACGCGAAATGTTGAACAAAAGAGGCACATATTTCTGATATCCTCATGACTTTATAGTATCGATAGATAAATATAATCTACGGCATGCAATTACGAAATTTATTTGATTTGATGATTGACAATCTCTCCCTGTCATTGAATGCCATGGCTAGAGACCTGTAGAGAGAGAGAGAGAGAGAGAGAGTTTATGTACTTTAAAGTACAGCTTGACAGCGTTGTAGAAGTGTGGATTACTCTTGCTTTGATTTTTAATAGTTATGATGATTATGTATGGATGTACGTGTATAATAATGTTAAAATTATCATCACGAGTTATAATTTATAATGGGGAAAAGTGCTCCCCTTCTACTATGCACATATATATACTCACATTCATCTTTATGTAATAGTAATAATAATTACTATTGTATTGCACGTGGCTTCCAAAAGGCAAATAATGACATGGGTTAGCTTAGCTCCACAGACTCTCTCATTCACTCTCATCAACACTCATACTTTAACCTACTTACCACTTACTCATGAATGTACTCCAACTTGTTAAAATTGCATAATGAATATTGTACAAGTACATACACACATGCAATATATGAACAAGAAGAAGATGCTACTTTGTCCATCAGTCAGTCAGTCAAAGGGTTGATTAATATTTTATTACCGTAAACTCTGCATTAGTTCCATGGCACCATATACATGATGGCAAGGGACATAAAATAATAGTGCGTTCTTTGAAAGACGGCTGCCGTACTATTTGAGCTTCTGCGGTATTACTATAATATAATATACCCGAAGCGTCATATGCGATTTGTTATGCATATGATATGCAGTAAGTATGCAATATTAAACGGACATATGTATGTATACATAAAATAATATAATGCTATGCTTCTTTATTCTTTCATTTTTCTCTGTGCGCGGGAATGTAACATAAAAGGATAAAATATGGCGATGACCGTCAATTTTTATTACATTTTATTGACACTTACACTCGCAAAATAAACAAGTTCTCTCTATTCACCTCGAGCTCGTCCGTCAGTTGTGTTGATACCTATTTAATGTACCCAGAAAAGTGTTTAATTCATATACAGACAGTATTATTACTATACAATAATATCTCACAGGGAATCCCGAACATGTTGCATTGGCATATATGAGTGAATTTAGAATATTGATATATTATTATTGTAGTTAATACAATACGTGCAATACGAATATATAAACCACGAAACTTTAAAGCACCTTTATACACATACAAAATGAATGGAACGGCGTGTTTATGACAACGTATTTATCACATCACATGGTAGCAATAGTACAATAATATGCCATGAATAACTCGTAAGACTATAGATTTGTATGCATGTACTCCTGTTCATATTGTATGCATTATGCATGCATGCCGTTCTTTGAAAACTGCATATAGATTTCGTTTTTTATTCCACATACACTAGAAACTCTTTATAATGGACCTAAATTTAGCAGACTTTTTGCTGTGGCCTCTTGTACTAGTATAGTAAAAAAAACCCTATTATGTAACGATGTGTTACATTTTTTGGGATTTAATAACCTCTTCGTTAATAGAATAAACAATTTTATTGGCCTCAGAAGCCAGAATCAATCAATGCATTCTAAACATAATGAGAAAAGTTTTGTACATAAAATATGGAAACCGGGAACAAAATTTTTCCAACTATTTTCATCTGTATCACCGGCATGCGTATACGCTATAGCTTGTGCCCAATGTACACCAATCTTCATTGTTGTACACTGTAAATGTGTATATGTATACTTATACGGGGATTGAATTATGTAAATTTTAATCAGAAAGTCTCTGCCCATACTGTACCAGTATTAACTTGTTTATATTTTAAAAGCTCTCACTCGAGTACATAGACAGTCCTTCGTACTTTTCTATACTTCCTTTGCTTTGCGTCTCGCGCTCTATGTATTTGATTTGAGCGTGTGAGAAGGCATATCATATCTGTTTTCATCTTCGTTTAAGACTCTTAGTCCCCTAACTGACTCTTAACTCTTAACACAGGTAGTATAGGAACATGTTCACGTTGTTGAATATCTGGACACATTCCTCTCCCATCATCATCATTTTGAAACTTGTTTAATGGAACAACAAGTGCTAGACTTGTGTTTTCAGTTTCTTTTAAGTTGACGCATGAACATTGTTATTCAAACAATATGGAAGCCAAAGAGTTGAAGTATATATATGTATATATATCGAAAGTATATATAGCACAAAACTGATGTTTGTACTGTACCCATGATGGTGATAGCATTTATTGGCAAATCTCAGAGAGTTAAATTTAGGGTATTCACCAAAAATGCAATATGAAAGTTCCACGAGTGCCATTTCTAAGCTTTGGTAGATTCGCTCATGTTAAATACATACCGATTACTCGAACCGATTTGGGTGAGCAGATACGAGTGTTGCCCATGGTATATTTCCATCAGTAATGTTTCTAATCTTTTTACTAGTTATATAGCTGTGTTCTTCTTTGTATTGAGCTTGGTTTATAAAAATAACAGCACAAAACGACTTTCCACCTTTCTTTGGTCACTACTACAAACCGAATATATTTTAAAGAAATTCACACCATAAACATCCATGCAATCATGAGCTTGTGGTTTTGATTTCGATCAATTTAACGGGAAAAGCTCAAAAAAATACTTTCACTTAGGTTGCCTTAATCCGTGTATAAGTGTTCGATCAATGACACAGTCGGAAAGCTTAAATGAAGGTTTATTGAATTAGTTTTGTTTCAGGATCATGATGAAGTAGTGTAGTACCTTATCACCTGTAAATATAAGTACAAATACTTCATAATTATTGCTTCTATTAGAGGCACATAAAAAATGAAGAAGACAAAATGTGACAGAGTGGAGTATAAAATTTGTCTAGATATGGGAAGTAACCTTTAAACGTGGATGCAATTTCATAATATTATATAGATACTACAATATTAAAATGGACGGTAAAGCATTATTGTATCCGTATACGATCACGTTTGTAGGTACTTAATAATTGTTATGATACTACATAATGTATAATAGAGATATAAACAATGAGAGCGAGTAAAAAGCTAGACAGACAGACGGACAGATATGGAGTTGTGAATCGTTCCACTTTACCTTTTGTGAGAAATTCAAAACAGATGCATCACGTGCCGTTTCTTTTACCTGAACGTTTGTCCTTTACAAGATAGATAGAGAGAGAGAGAGTTTTCGTGCGACAATAAAGACAGGTTTCATTTCATGTTCATCATCATCCATCCAATGACTTTGAAAATTATATAAACATACTTGATATACACCTGAAAGTCATGCAGATTCAAGAATGGAGATGCTGAGAACATAGGATGCGTAAAATATTATATTGTTTTGTCTAGAAAAACTGATTGTGTCATGACAAATGGAGTTTAATTATTATTCGTTTATTTTATTGGTTATTATTATGAAAATGGGGGAGTATAACAAGCGTTTCATTATAATTGATACACCCAGTTATTTACAGTTTCGCTCACCCTTGTTCTTTTGCCTTTAGTGATGGGTGATGGGTTGAGTGATCTTATACAATTCCAGTCCTGAGAACTTCTTTGTTGTTTATTTATCATTGTGTGTTTGAAATCGTCATTTCCGCCAAAGCAAACTTTTTTGTCGGTGTGCTGTCTGAACATGGCATTCAGACGAGGCATTGAAGTTAAGTAACTCAGATAAAAAAATGATTTAGATTCGTTCAACTACTTTCCATTATTTATAAATTTTTATAACAATCATAATTTTAGATTACTAGGTAAAAGGAATGCGCTACTTTTCTATACTATATAATAATGAGTTTATATTACTTTATATATATTATGCTGTCCTCCTTTTGAGTAATGAAATCAAGAAACTGACAATTATTACATTTTCGCCAAACACATAACAACGTCATCACTTCTGGAGCTATTGAATTCGATGAGAGACAGGTCAAAAAGAGACTGGGACTTATTACGTCACTCTCAAGACCTTTTCACTTATGTCAGTTGGGCTCAAAGTCAGTCGGGACCCGCCTTTAAACTCGACTGTACTGTAAACTATGTTGCTCTATAAACAAATAATCCTGTTGGTAGTGTCACGTACTACAATCAATGTTACCAGATACTGTCTAAATTCTAAAACTGAGCTTGTCATTTATGGTTCATAAAAATTGCTGTGCAAAAAACGTGAGCTTTATATGACACTTGTCATTGTCTTTGTCATTGTTTTAGAATTCTGTCATACTATCCCGGATATTTATTTTTTAATGTGCATGTACTTACCCATGTATGTATACATTAACTCGGTAAACTACCGCCATGTCCATCATTAAAAGGGTTTCTATGGCGTGTACACTTGCACCGTTCAATAATTGAATAGTATGATTGTAATACCCCTATAAGAACGTAGGAAGTTGAATGACTTTTTACATTTTTATACGTCGCTTCTTAAATGTTTTTCAGAAACGTGTGTTTGTACGTTAAGCAATAGGTAATAAATTTTGAAACCAAATTTTTTCGTTTTTGTTTTTAGAACTGCTACACTCACCCTGAAATAGTGGCAAGTTAGTAAATATATTATAAAGAAATAGAAGCATTAATGTAAATATAAAATAAAGTCTCATTTGCAAAATTTAGTAAGGCGATCTGAAATCTGAAGAGTTAAAAATACACATTTTATATATTTTAGCGCTTATGGCTGAAAATTTGTTGTTGTTGTCGTCATCATCACTATGGTGTGTATTGCAAAAATAACATTTACAATTTACATCTTGCATGGTTGTACTTAATTTTGATTCCCAGCAACAGGCTCTTAGGAGTTATATGTCAGCTACATCGGGTCAGTTTTTTTGTCTGTCTCGTCTTTGCACATTTATATTTTTATAAAAATATATTATTTCATAATGTAGACTTGCGTAAAATTATGTAATTCAATATGAGTGTATGGCAAGTTAAAGTTTTGACGACTTAAGTTCTGGAGCGGATGTTTTAAGTTTTGAAAAGTGTTGTGTGTAATAGACGAGAAAAATCAAGCGTTTTACAGTGTAAATAAATACAGTCTCATTACTACTTATTGACTAAATATACACATACACACATAGTAACACCATACATATATATATATGTATATAGGTACTATAGTAGATAGGCCGTAAAATAATAACAATAACAGACATCGTTTATGTAATAGAACGCAAATCCCTCTGTGTTTAAAAATCCTTTACTTATGTAGACAAGAATTTTATTAGAATGTTTGCTAGATAGTTAGATTGCAATTGTTGACGTTGGTGGATTGCTCAATGTTTAATAAATATTCAATTTCAGTCATATTATTATGAATAGTAATATAGTAAATTGAAGGTTAATTTTATAATTTTAATCGTTGAACTCCAGCAATGTTATTGCCCTACTTGTATTGAGAAAGGCAAATATCTACCCACGTGAATATTAATATAGTTAACTCATGGTATTATGTAGTATCTATGTGTAATGTGTATTGCACAATAATATATTCTTGACAATATGTTTGGTGTATTTTTATAACAAAGGTTGTATATATACTGTACCTGTCTCATAATATATAATAATGATTAAACTGGTGAGAAACTGCGAATTGAGAGTTTTAGTTACCTATATGTATAGTGGGGGCTTCAGAACAAAAACAATATACCTAAGTACTTTAGTTGGGTTATGGTTTTGTCTGGATGCAGAATAAGTATCATCATGTGGAACTTGGTAGCATACTATGTATTTTCATCTACATAAATATA
Source organism: Sminthurinus bimaculatus (assembly GCA_034698285.1). Classification (NCBI taxonomy): domain Eukaryota; kingdom Metazoa; phylum Arthropoda; class Collembola; order Symphypleona; family Katiannidae; genus Sminthurinus; species Sminthurinus bimaculatus. Next base: position 11,560 of record JAQIVE010002131.1, on the reverse strand, counting down.
CTGTATTGTGAATTATTTAAATGAAGTGTGGAGCATATTATTTATACATAATTTGACCAGTAACGAACATGCTGGGGCGAAACAATGACAATGGCAATGACAAGATAGTGAAGTACGCAGACAGTATTATAGAAATTGAATTGAAAACTTTTGTTACTAAAGCGCTTGGGCGAAAGAGAGAGAGAGAGAGAGAGTATGAAGACAGTGTAAAATATCATACGAAGAGGGATAAACTGTTGAGAGAGAAGGACCAAAGACAGAATCCAGGAAGAGATCTGTGGACGCCCTTGAGAATTCAGAACCATAAAATATGAGAGAGGCAAGGTTCTGTACACTATGTGAACAAGTTTATAGTGCGATGGTTTATATTCAGGATAGGATATTTATTATTATGTATACAACTATATATACATACAACACGATATAAATATGGCGGTGTATGTAATATAATGTACCAAAAAGGTAGTTACAATTAAATCATGGTAGAGGAAGGTCACCAGCATTACTGTCAGATTGGAGGATACACATAGTATTGCATCGATAATAGTATATTTTATTCTATGAACTGTCTGTGTTGTGTTAATATCGAAATGGATATACATACGTAATACGTATGCTATATATGTATTATGTATATAGTGTATGTATATCTCTTTGTAGGTTAGAAAATGCCTGTCAACGAAAAAGTCAACTTTGAGCTCAGACTAACTTCTGCATATAAGGACGACAAGACAAGAAGCGTTTGTCTCTTGTAGTTCTATATAATATGTATATGTATGTGCAATGTGCACATCTTATTTTGACGCAGTTAAGCGATGATCATGCTTGAAATGGGGAATGGGTAATGTTTATAAATATAAATATACAATATATAAAGAGAATAATTTGAACCTGACTGTTTATCTTCATAGCTTGTGTATATAGAATTAATATTATTATGCATAGGTGCTGTGAAGAAACGAGAAATAGCAATGTACCTTTGTAATTTGTGCGTAGAATTTAATTTCTCATGGCCTTTTCCTGAACACATTAAACAAAAGATAAAAAAGCACATGCATACGAGAAGGGAAAAAGTACAATACACTGTCATAACCAACCAAATTTCCATACATACACATGTGCAAACAATCACTTCTGGTAATGAATTCTGTTATGATGCTACATACATACTTGCTATTGGGGAGAAACAAAAATGTGTTGTTGGAAGTAGCGAGTGGTAATAGTAATGTACTTTAAATTCATTATTCAATGAATTATATATTTTAGGGGAGAGCATCTTCAAAAAGCTATCATGGTACAAGGTATACAATGAAATGATTAAAGGGATTATTAATGGATTAGGAAACATGTACAATGTTCAATGTTATATGGGCACGTTTAAATCCACAAAATAAGAACCATGTGATGTTATTGTATTGCCTATTTTTTATGTTTTATGTTACCGAATGCGTTTGTTTATGGGGATATTAATCCTTCGATACAGATCTGATGTATGTTTATTACTGTTATGTAGTTTTATGATAGTTCTCTTAATTGAAGTTGAGAGTCTGCTGTTATTTTTATTATTACATAACTTCCTAAAAGTGAAATCCATATACAGTTGACATACGTTTATTATAATATAACGAATAAGGATAGTAATGAAGTATGTATAAATGAAGTATACATTTCATGTTAATAATCAAATTTACATACACTGATCAGTCAGAAATTCAGAAAATCAGTCACAAGATCAGAACTCAGACAAAACCATGTCATCGTTTATGCTGTATTAATTTGTGAACATATCATGGGATGTAGCATGATTGGTCTTTGAATTCAGGAATTTTAAAATGACACAATACACATACGGATGGGTCTTGGTCTATAATATCAACAATACTTGTAGTATTTTTTTTTCTTCATGCGTACTTTTAGGTAAGCACAATGTATGCATGCACTTTTTCTTTATTTACAAAAGGATCCAGTCTTGTATAAAATAGTAATTAAGATTACGAATTTACAACTTCTTGTCTCGTCTCGTATACAGTGCATGCCCTCTCGCATCCATATTATCTCGCTTGTACCATTACTCTTACATACATAAACTACAAACACAACCAGACTGTAGAAAAGGATGTAAGGAGTAATCAGAAGAACAACCTGACAGAATTCAATTCAATGTCAGTTTTCTCATTGTGGGGAACTGTATGATTATTATTCTCTTCTTCCTTTGTACCCATTGCCTACAGTTCTCATAATGCACGATATTCTGAGACACCCACTGTATTGTTAACATGTGTATCAAAAACGAAACAAGTCAAGACCATGAGTTGTCCATGATTTTCAAGATCACGGCTACTTCACAGACAATATTAAAATACATGTACACAATACACAATTCGTATATAACCAAGAGTGTTATAAAGAGTAGATTGTAAAATACTGTCACAATTTATCACAAATGTTTAAGAGGAGCTTTACTTACTTTTGAAGTTTATTTTACTATATTATACACTACACGTTATACATTTAGGCGCATGAGGTCTTTCAGCTTTTGTTCCCAACTCGGACATATGTATGTATTTATGTGGTATATAGTATATACCATACCATTTTTGTTTTGTTAGTCAGTACGGAATAATTAGTATTACCTGTTATAATTATAATGTATCCGTCATTAAAGAGTTAGCAATGATGTAACTCATTAGGTAAAATATTGTTGAACTCAGTCGTCACGTTTTGACGTAAAATTTAATATGTATGCAATTTTTAATGTCAAGAACAAATATAATAATAACGAGTGATAGCGAAATTGAGCTTCGCTCAATAATAATAATACCACACGTTGCATCCCTGTCAACTGCTGCTTTGTATGTATGTGTATAGTTGTTATACCTACACATACAAACGTAGGCACATGGTTCATTTTGTCATGGCGCCCAAATATCATATTATATACTATATACATGTATATGTATATATATTTAACATTATAAAACAATGTTAATGCTGAATGTGTAATAATATGATGTAGGTTAAACATGTTAGTTCAAAATCTTCTGCGTAAATACATGTATGTACTGGAGAGAAAGAAATGGTGATTTTTTGAAAAAATAAATCTAATTTATTGCTCTCTTATTACTTTTATATTTTTAGTATTATCAAGGGTTTAGTAAAATATTGAAATGTTGTGACAAGTATATTAAAAAAGAGAGAGGGAGAAAAGAGAGCTGTGTTTGCGATTGAGATTATCATTGATTTTATTGAGATGTCCACCAATCTGTCATCCGAACGCTACTATTATGTGTGCGAATGAATATTATTTTTACGTCGTATATACCACTTGTGAATTGTGAATGATGATCCTTGCTATTTTATCGCGAATAACCTACATATTTTTATGAGTTTTGTTTGTGGTGTATTACGATAATTTGATGGCATTTATTATTATAAATAGTGCTTCTCCATACATTATGTGTTTAAACTTTAAACACATATTATGGTTTTGGTATTGAGTTGTTCACTTGAGACATGACAGTGGTTATCATGCTGTATATATACAATATTATATCATTGCTGTTCGTGGTCGTTGAAATAATTCGTGGAGTATTGTGTGTGTGTGTGTGTGTGTGTGTGTGTGTACCACTAGTTGTACCAATTCAGTCTCTATGTGTATGTATGTATGTATATGTATGTGTACGTATGTGTATCTGTATGAGGAATATATTATATTGAAAAAATGTAGTCTCTAATTTGTTTTGCGTATAAAACTATACGTATAGTTTATATAACTTGCTGTATGTTTATAGCAGGCCTTGACGAGGACATTGAGGTGTCTGGCTTTTTTTAAAGCTAATCTGATAGCGCAGATTCTCTGTCTTTACATATATTTGTAAAATATAAAATACTATATGGCTATACGAAATATTCCGTAGTTTTTTGCACATGACAACAGTTTTAAATGTACTTGCCTCACGACCCACGATACGAAATTTTAAGTGAATATGTAATGCACTGAGACTCAAAAGAAAAGATTTTTTCATTCGTTAGTATAGCAGACATATCTCTATCTAATTATCTTATTATATCTTTGTTTAGCAAAATAAGTGTATGCTCAAGCGATTGTAAATAGACACGTTCAATTCACTCTCGTGTTTCTCTCCCTCTCTCTCTCTCTCTGATTGCTTACGTTTGGTATATTACATACTAGATCGTTCTGTCATTGCACAGAAGTCGACTATTACTGTGGTCTTTTGTAGACGAGTCTGTGTATATGTTGTGCTGGTACTACACATACTTGCTTATGTTTATTAGTTTGTTCTATCTTTATCATTTATGTTCCATAATTTACTTAAGCAATTGTGTGAACAAGTACAAATATACCTACGAAGGAGATGGAATTTTATATTATATGATTATGTATGCACGCATAAGTATGTATGCGATTTATATATTTTTAGCTGGTACTTTCTAGCCTTTGAGTTTTAAGGCAATACGAGAGATACAAGGTGCTTTTTTATATGTGCTTGATTTTTTGTCGTTTAATCAGTCAGTCAGAATAATTTGTTTCCCCCTTCAAGTGTTGGATGTATATATATATCTATACGATTCATTTTTCCAGACGTCCTCTCCCTCTCTATATACGTGACTGAATGATTAGAAAAAAACGCATATGTGTACATAAATTGTCTGCAGATAATGGAACCAAACAGTTTGAATATAGTATTTAGGAGCAATGCGAGCTCATGCAATATTTCATACAGTTTTTATCAACATAGAAAATTCTATATAAGTCAAATAATTCTAGTTAGGCAGGTTTTCTTATATTCAGCATTCAATATTCAATACATTGTGCATAGATACAAAGTGTGCATACAATCATCATCGCTATTTCCCCGCATATCATAACAAAACTAATACTGATTCGTTTTTTTGTTGTCGTCAACAATTGGCGCAACACAAAGATGAGAGTTGGGCGTGATATGTCAAGGTGTTTACTATGAAATTACTAAGACTAGCAGAAATTGTGGTTCCGGGTTCGTTTATACTGTAGTAATGGATTTTTATCAATTATCGATCTAACTGACGTTGAATTTGTCGCTCATAAAAGTAACACCTTTTCTTGTCTAATGATAATTCAAAAAAAAAAAAATAGTTTCAAAACTCAAGTTATTGTGTATTTTAGTAAACCGTCGAACGTCGACGACCCTAAGACGAAAAAAAGGGTATAAAATATTACATTCGATTGATTAAATTGTCAAATGATTTACAAGGCGTGTGAGTAAATGGTTTTCATAATAATATTATTATGTATTATGTAGTGAGATTTTGTTCAACGAGGAGTATACATTATCGCATTATGTATCATATAATTTTATGACATAATTGTAGATATGAACACCTTCTAAAGTTTACCTTTGTATTCTTAAACGTGTTATCGTTTAAATTTGTCTTATGTAAACAAAGTAGTAGTAAAAGCTATGTTTGTATTTCATCAGTAGTTTAAGCTAGCCCATGAAGGTACTTACAACTTATATGATGTGTGGACAATGGACGGCCCACATGGAGAGATACGAATATGTGTGCGTGTATCTTCTCCCTTCTTTAATTTACACACTTGTATTATATTATTGTACATTTGTAACGAACAATGTGTAACAAATAGTATAGTATAATCTGCTTACTACATACTACTGGTTGCATTTTCAAAAGGTAAATGACAAGGCGAGAAAGCCTAAAGACAATATTGTATTTGAGGGATTCTATAGAGATAAAATTTGACTGGAAAGAGGAAAAGTATGTACATAGCATGTAGTAGTGAATGGGTTTTTTTTTTGAAGACGGCGTAGAAATATTATTCTCATTCGAGTCGTCTTTAATAGTACACAAAATATTTATAGTGCTTACTTATTAATTGTTAGTTGTACCGGTTGTACGAACATACTTTTTGCGGTTTTTAAAATAATTTAGAACTATTTAAGATTTTATTATTAACGGCAAATAATATACTTACCATCGTGGTTAAACTGACAAGGTGCAAAATTATTGTAGGTTAAATGTTTTTTTATTTCTGTAATGTTTGCCTAACAACATAAAGAAAATTACAACAAGGAAGTGGCATACCTTAAAGATACTTAGAGTCTGTGTAAATATGTTGAAAACATCCAAATAAAATGAATTATTTAATGATTCACGAAATAAAATTGTTGGATAAAATAATTAATACTATATATTATATGTATTACGTTGGTTTATTGCAGTTTGAAGCGGGCAAGCCTATTCCATACTCCAATGGACCCTTCATCCAGTTCGGACGGCGAGGATGCCACTTCTTACGCTTCAGATATGGAAATGGAGAAAGGAATCGGCGATGGCAAGATGAGTTCAAAGGAACCCATGGAAAGGAAGAAAAGAGGAACTCTGCCGAAGGAATCAGTTACTCTATTGACTCAATGGTTGTATGCTCACAGATATAACGCTTACCCCAGTGAAAGTGAAAAAATCGAATTATCTAAACAAGCAAAACTTTCTCTTCTTCAGGTAAATATATTTATGTCGCGGCCGAACTTGTTACAATTGAATGGAATTTGAAAATAACACTGTGAAAATATAATATTATTGAACTCATAACAATATTGTATTATATATTTTTTGAAATATTTAAATTCGCGAAATATTTTAGGTCTGTAACTGGTTCATTAATGCACGGAGACGCATTCTACCAGAGATGATAAGGAGCGAGGGACAAGATCCTCAACAATTCACAATTTCACGAAGAACAACCAATCGACGGAGGCATCAACTACGTGTTCAACAAGTAAATATTGCTTATATTATTATTATTATTATTATGCATCATTTGAATTTGAAATGCTTTATAAATTATATACACAATTTTTGGATTTTAAAAAAATTATAATATTAACTTAAGTATATGAACTTTATGCCATTTAAATTCTTATTTGATCAATTGTATTGTCTTTTCTTCCCTCTACATAGAATTCGGAAGTGCCTGAAAAGGGGAATAACAATGAGTACTCAACAAGTGACAGCAGTAGTAATAGTAGTACTAGTAGTATTGATGATCACTACCAATACCGAAATAAAAAACGACGGTTATTGCAAGCTTATGCTGCTTGCAGTAAGTCAGCTCAAATGGAAAGTAGTGATGCTAGTTCAAATAGTGGTGGTGTTTTGAATACTACGGATATTCAAAACGTACTTGTCAGCCGTAATAATAAATCAACTTCTTTAGTCGTCTCGCCGTCTAAATCCTCCTCCTCATCCTCATCGTCATCATCGTCGTCATCAATATCACCGTCCTCTAGCAAAAATATAATTATTCAAGGTGTCCATGATATGAAGAACGAACATAATGGCTTTATGGGAATGTCAACTAATAACAACAATAACATCATTAAAAAGGAACGATTCGAGGGAATGAACGGTAGCAACTCAACTTCTACAACCGTTAATATATCGGGAACTGTGAATATTATTAAGCCAGAAAAGCATCGCTTCATGAGTAATACCAAACCAGATGTGTCTTTAAATAATAATAATAATAGTAATACACATAGTCATTTTAACGAAGAAAGTTCCTTGACCAGGACCTTTTCGAATATTAATGGAAAATCTCCTTCAGCTCATCATTTCAATGGAATGAACTATCCATTCAACATACTTGTAGAGGCTGCCGTACTAATGCGAGAAAGGGAGTTTGAATTGAGAACCCAACAAACTGCTCCACAGTAGTAATAGTAGTGGTTAGTAATAAGTTTTAGGCTGTAATATACATAATATGTTTGTAGTCGTATTATAATCATAGTTATTCATAAAAATGTTAGTAATTAGTAATCATTAATTATAGTTTTTTATATATGTACCAAGTACATAAAAATAGGCAACAAAGTCTTCAACTGATTAAAAAACACGTTTGCTGAGGTAGAACGACTTAATTTTACTAATTGCTAATAATAATTATAATAATCACTTAATAAAATGTAATTATTGCGTGGTTTAGATATATCTAGAGTGAAATGAAACTAGGTAGTGCCTTAATAGAAATGCAGAGTTACATAAAAATAAAGTTGTTGACGAAAAGTTGTTTTCTATGCTAAGAATTAAGAATAAAAGTTATTACAAATCTATGAATAATACTAAAACAACTCCTGCTATTATATTTTAAAGAGAGAAGACACAAAATGAAGTTTTTTTGCCAAGTAATATATTATTGAAAGTAAACAATACCCACTAAAATCGAAGAAACATACGTCTGGAAAAATGCAGAATCACACTTAAAGTATCATCACACACAATTTACATCGAAGTAATCAAACGTTGCACACACTTATATAATATATTATATTATTATCATTACTATAAACAGTCGCACACTTTTAAACAGTGTGTTTTTTACGCTTCAATAGTCGTTTTTTCATTAATTTCTATATATACGCCTTGTAAACAAGTGGCCAAATATTATAATTATTTAAAGACTAGAATATATTATATTTAAAGATAATACTTCAGTTGATTTTCAGACATATTTCTAGCTAGGTGTTCTTCGAACTATTTTCGGGTTATATTTAAGTGATATATTGAGAGAGAGATATGAGCAGCGTTTATATAGTAAAAAGAGTCGTAGTCGTCATTTTATGGACAAGTATGTACATTACATTACATTACTGTAGTTTTGTCTAGGCTTCACTTTTTGAAGAAAAACTAGTAAAGTGAATGGCAGACTAACAAGTTTTTGTAGTTTTTTTTGTGAGGAGTATATTAATATTATTATTATATAAAATACATATCGTTTTTGCGATTTTACTATCGGGGGGAAAACGTTCAGGTGAAAAATAGTTTTATAGTAGCTTTACTTTAATGACAATATATATTATAACTGTAGTGAGTTATATTACTATACCCATGTGTAAATGTCTGCATAACCTACTACCTAAATGTTATTCAATAACCCAGAGAACTTATATATATATTAGATGTATGTTTCTTTTACAATGTCCTTTTGTTTTCTTACTTTTCAACGTTTTAAAAATGTCCAGTTGTAAATTTGTCAGTATATTTAGTGGATTCATATATTATACACATTTTCAATGTATATTATAATGTTAAACCTTCTGAATTCTCGTACAATTTAATCATTGTTTACTTTTCTTGTTGTTACATATTTACACGATGTTCTCGTAGATTGAGAAAATTATGTTTATTAGTATAATGTTTATAATACTTATCGCGTAAACTATTTGTATATGTAGGAGGTGAATAGATTACATAAATAATGTTAATTATTATAATGTTCGTGTTATAAGTAAGCCTAACGTGAAAAGATGGTTTTTGTGATTCTGGAACATGTTGTTGTTGTTTTTTGTGTGGAGAATTTGAAATTCACAAAATTTTTCAGTTATACACAGAGTAGATCGTTTGGTTCCCATAATAGGGAACCGAACGATCTGCTCTGTGTCCAGTTACTTATTATGAGTTTTACCAATGAGACTTTTCCCTTTTCAAAAATTACACATTTTGTAGAACCGTTGTACATTCTACATTATCTATTACATATTAAATACATAATGCATATTATAGTATCGATTATGATTATGTATTGTGAAAAAAGTAAGTAGTAAGCACGTATATTATAGTATCATAATATGCTATATTACTATACTGAAATTACTATTAAAAAACGAATACTGGGAAATATACTGACATATATAAGTAAAATACACAATAAGTAACACAGAAGCGTGTAAATATTATATACAATTAATGGTTGTACCTTTCAATACCTGTCATGAATTTTATCTTAGATACCTTATATGTGTATATTCTTATATCATATGAGTACAGCTGAAAGTAATTGATTTTGTAGTTTAATTAATACGGTAGGGTAGTAGAGATTTTTTGTAACCGCGTCATTATTATTATTACTATATTGATAATTATCTGTCTGAAAACTCATCAGAATTATAACAGCTTTACTTATACTACCAACATAATGTAGCTAAATAATTAATAATTATTATTTATAGTTTTCCTTTAGTTGTCATTCGTAAATATGACAAAGACGCTGTTACTTTTTACTAAAATGTTGTAGTACTAAAAAATGTATATTATACTGAAATATTATGAAGTGGTGAGACAAAACCTTTTATAAAATGATCACACTATGATTAAAGTGTAGTTTACGTAAAAAAAATATATATATACACACATCATGTATAATTCTGTATAATTTAGGTAATAAATATATTATGTTATGTGTAAGTAATTATTAATATTATACTATTTTCTTAGTGAAAGCAAGTGAAAGTATAAAAAAACTCGTCTTCTCCCCTTCCCTGTTCTATTAAAAACTCTTTTTTGTTAGTATCATAATTCATAATACATATATTATGTAAAGAAGTATAATCTTTTATATAATCTTAACATCTTCTTTCCTTATTTAAAAAACAATTTTATTAAGTTATATTATTATTATTATTATTATTATGACGAAGAGTATATTATATAGAAAAAAGTTATTTAAGTACAATTTGTTCATTAGTTGCTCAATAAAAGTCAAATAGTCAACACTTTCAATAATATAAAAAAACAAACATGAAACATGTTTTCAAAGACGACGAGATGAATAAAAACCTTAGTTAAAAACTAGATTAAGAAACACATAACATGCAATACATACGTATAATACACTGTAGTATGTTATTTAATATCTAACATGAAGGAATATTGTTATTATGAATGTAATAATTATTTACGAGATTTTTACTCATGAGGATAAATGTTCTGGAGATATTAATGTGCGTAGGAAAGATGCGAGAAATAAATATACCAAAGTGTATATTATATTAAATATACATTGATACACATACCTACCTATAAATATAACATGGAAAAACAAAATATAATCATGAAATCAAACAAACAAACGAACGAGAGAGAGAGAATAATGTTGTTTCCACAAATACATATTGTTGTTGAAATAATAAATAATAATGTTGCATTTTCAAAAAAAATGAATTTTAGTTTTGTCCACCTGCTTTTTTATCATAAAATTATTATGACGTACTAAACTGACAATGAGCAATGAGCACTGAATAATTTCATACTCCATATTTTTAATTCACAAAAGTGTGCCCATGTTCCATGTATGTAGTATGTACCCCCATACTCATTCTAGACAGCAGTAGTTTTTACACTGCATGCACACAGTATGTATTATGTATATAGGCTCTCCATTGAAAATAGCAAAGCATTGATTTATCCATCATTTTCAAAATACAGTTCTTGTCAAAATAGCCTCTATGAAAAAGGCAGACTAATTTTTTATTATAGTTTGGTGACTTTTAAAGAGAACATAATAATTGATAAGGGAATTATTAAAAATAACACATTTCAAATACTGCAATTTTACACGAGTTATTGGCCATTAGTTTATTGATACATCATATAATAGTATAATTAATGGAAAAAGTGATATTATTGTACTACTAGCCAAAAAAGACGGGAAACATTGTTATTTGTTATTATTATAATACAGGCTGTATTTGCAGTTTACAGC
>JAQIVE010002130.1:0-21216 GCA_034698285.1 Sminthurinus bimaculatus | reverse complement strand
ATGCATTGTGTCTTCAGCTTTGCTCCGAAAAACGTTGCGACCAGCTGCATCAATAAAAGACTTGAACCAATGGGTCATACTATTTTTCTTTGTGGCCTGTCCTTCAGTAGGGCTGAGTATGGCCTGTCAGTTCCTAATTTGTCAACATCATAACCGCTACTTGGTCACAAGATTGCTACCCGCGGGCTCCTACACATTTACGCTGGTTGGATTTATCGTGGAAATGATATTTATGCTGCAGCTTGCCACTCTTGTCGCATTTCATGTGATAATCTGGGCTATGTATCTATTCGGCACTATTTTCTGGATCAAGAGTATCAAGTTAGTATTTTTTTGTACACTCGAATTACATAAAAATGAAGAGGCTTTCTAAATTTTGAAATTTTCTAAAGTTTCATTTTTTTTCCTTTTGCAGCAAAAATACTGCTGTAGACCATCGAATAATCAATAAAAGGGAGCTCCGTCTAGAGGAATACCAAATCGCCATGAAAATATTACGAGAGCTCAAGATCGTTAACGTGTTCTTCAATGCATTTATGGGAAAGTTAGTTGTGCCGACGATCAAAGTCTTTGTGCTTATCGTCTGCTTATTCTGTAATGTTTCCCTCGTCAAGTTCCATTCGACGGTGCCTTGGCCCGCCCTCATCGTTTTGATTCTAATCAGCTGTGACAACTGGGGCATCCTTCTCATCTCGTTCCCCCTGGCCTATAAAATCTACGATCACTCCCAAGCTGTCAAGACAAGCTGGTTGACTCATGTCAGATTGTACGGGCATCATTGTAAAGGGCTGGAGAAGTATATCAAGTCACTGAGGCCGCTGCGAATCAATGTGAGTGGAATTTATTTCTACAAAAAGACGACCACATTCACCTTCATCCAGTGTATCATTTCCAATACTATCGCTATCAATTTTACTTACAAATATTGAGCGGATTCGTCTCTAGCTAAAGTTTTTTGCTTATTCTTATGGTACTTTATTTTTCAAGTTATAGTTTATATATTGCAAAAATAAAGTTGTACAATTATTCTGCCAAAATTTTGGTCCATAAATCATTTTTGTTACATCTTTGTCTTTGTATTTCGAATGCTTGTATGGTGTACATTGTACATACAGAGGCACCTGTTACTGCAACTCTATATATTCACTATTCACAATATGTATATGCATTGGGTGAGCCTGAGGAGAAATCCAAACTTTTCCTTCTACTTATTTTTTTCACACTCATGTCTTTCTCTTCATTTGTTAGAAAAACGTGTTTCTTTGTATTCCACGTTGACGCTTCCTCTGTCTTTGCATCGGTGTATGTACTTGGGAACTTTTTCTTCTTTTTTAAGTTCCGTCACGTACAAGACTAACACCTTGCAGGTAACCTTTTCGTCTCTCATCCCAAAAAAACGCAGTTAGTAAATCACGGATTTTCCAAGATTTTGGTGGGATTTGATTGAATCATTTTATCATTATATGTATGTATGTATTTTTCAACTGGAAAATAAGTCAAGCGTGAAAAAAGCTAATAATAGAAATGCTCTGAATATTTCAAATACCTTCCAGCTAGGAATTCAAAGCGAAAGGAAAACGTAAGGTGCTGTCATATTAAAAATGTGTCAACCAAAAATTTTTGACAGTAAATAAAAAATATAGAAAAATCCTCCTAGCTTCTAATCTTCTACATATTTTACCTTGACTTGTCCTCCAAAGAAAGAGAGTGACGAATGAGTTGACTTTTACAACAGCCTTGGAACCTTTAGGCTTTAGAGTACAGGAAAGATCTTCACTTTTCTTCCGGAAAGAAATGAGAACTGATAGGTAGCGAAAGTAACCACATATATCCACCGTATATGATATTCCTTTCTATCTCTCTCTTTCTGTCTCTCTCTTTCTCTCCAACTTCTTGGATAAGAGGAGAAAAGATAAAATATTGTACCATATTGTACAATATGCTCTAATGCCGAGTGGTTGGTCTCGAGTAGGAGTGAAAAGCCGTTCTTCACTTTTGAAGTAAACCAAACGGGGTAATACACGCTACAGTCTACAGCACAGTGTTGTACAATGCAGGATGGTACTTACAACCACAATAAGGATATCAAATGTCAGACGTTTATCCCACTCGAGAATCCAAGTTTGCTAGATGGAAGTGGAAATTCAATGGCTTTTAATGTTCAAATGTAGGAATCAGGGAAAGAAAGATAAAGTGAAGATAAAATGTGTGATACATGTTGTAAATCATATTTTTCGTTTCTAGATTATAGATGTATGTATATGGAGATATAATGGCGTGATACGACACATACTTTATGACCTATTCCTCTTCCTCTTCAAAATATTACTACTTTATATTAGATCTATTATTATTATGCTTTACACTTGGCAAACATTTATTTTCTTGCCGTGGATGATGTGATGTGCCTAGCTGTAGACACCCTGCAAATTGTACATACTACATACCATGTACAATGTACAATTTTTCGCCTGCGTCATTTCAGCCGTCGCATGCACTGGGAAATATCTCGAATTTTGGAATTAAATTTATGTACGTACAACGTACATACACAGTATCTTTTATACATTGTTTGCACTGGGAAAGTTGAAACTCTCTATAATAGAATTATTCGAATTTCAACCAGAGTTTGCCCTGTTTCAATTATGCATAAATATTAACTCGGTTTTCGTTTTCATGTCACCTCGCAGCGGCTTTGGTTTGGGTAGCTAGCTCAAACAAACATATTATTTCTACTTCTGCTCCGTGCTCTCTTTTTGAAACCTGACGCCGTTCATTGTAGTCTCATTTCAACAACAATATTATTGGGTGTATTATTGTACAAAAACAAATGAATATTGCACTAGATGAAACCAAAATGAGCCGTTTCATATATCCACGTGTATGTATGTATTTGCGTTTGTTGAAAGGAATTCACACACAATACTAATTTGCATTATATATTCTTCGTTACTGTTGTATGTACAACTTCTGTGCATCATATAACTTTGTATTAGCTCGATTTGATTATAAAACAGGCAGTCTGCCATTAAAATGATAGTAATAATGGAGTAATATGATACCAACTTTTAGGTCAAATGTCGTAAACTTGGAATTTTCAATTTTCTCCCCCAGGCTCATCTTACGATTCATTCATTCATTCTTTATTAACGTGGCATTCCTGAGAGTGTACAGTGTACATATAGATGACATATGCAATTTTCAGAGTATGTTAAGCAATATTCTCTGGATAGGAAATATTATGGTAGCTATAACACCCGTTTTAAAATATGAATGTCATTTCCTTGAAATAATGAGACCAAGTCTGAAAGGGTAGTTTAAAGGTTACACTATTCTGCCAGTTTATTCCTTTAAAACATTAAAGTTAACTCGTTTTGAGCAAATATGGGTCGAATTTCTTAAGTTAAATCGATATCATGTGTGTTATCTTTTCTTTTTACAAAGCAGCTCTTCAAGATTCTTAAATTTCAAAGGATTCTGTGCTTCTATAAAACTGATACCAAGAATAAAGAGTAAAATTCTCAAAAATAGATGGAGATACATATACGAATAAAATAGTTCAATACCTTGTTCATTGATTTAGAATTTAGAACAGTGAGCAAGTTATTTAACATTAAATTAAATTGCTGACTAATAAATTCAAAATAAATTCATTAATCAATTTCTAGTAAATCACTATACTTATACTACTGCTTTGAACTTTGTACATTATCCCTAAACACGTAATATAAACTATTACCATATCGTAATACCTGCCTTGTTATAGAAGAGACCCTGAAATTCTCATAATTTAAGCCACTATCAATAGATCAATTCTAATAATATAGTGACTATACCTCGAATCCTATCACTATCGTGGTTAAAACTAAGAAAATAATGAGAGAGGTAATCTAGTGCAATTTAGGATTCATGAAATGAAATAAATTGGCTGAAGCAACAGCTGCTCGCCAGTCTTTGTCGTGATAGTAAGTGGCGAGAATATACATTCAGTGTACGTTTACAAGCAGCGTGTAAACCACAACCAATAAATCTTGAAGAGCTTTACCATGCCAGATACGAGGAAGAATGCTAGTCTGTATGTACCTCCTTGTATAGTAAAGTTATGAGCAGAGCGCATAAAGGACCGGAGCAAAACTTTTCTTTGTCTTTCATAAAATTGAGTAAATTTTACTTTAGTGACAGGCACAGAAGCTGATCGGAGACACACACATACGTACATACATACACGCCTGTATGCATACATGTATCTTATAATAGACATCCACGTTTTATTATTGTCCTTTTCATTAATGACTTCTACCAGCAACACGGTTATGAATGTAATTTGTGTAGGTGTATGGTAAAACATCGATCTTTCCTGTTCATTTCAGGTATAAATTGAAATCTACACTGGTGCTCCTGTTCCTGCATTGGCGAAACTTTTCCCGGGCTGATTGTTTGCTTGATTTGAATGAGGACGACATATGGTCATGACAAAGGCTGACTTGCGGATTCCGTCCGTTCCGCAAATGGTTTAGTTTTTGAGAAAATAAAAGATTGTGTGTGTATGTATGTATAGATGCATGTATGGGGATTGGATTGTGTTTTCCCGGGAAAAAGACAGGGGACAGGAGCCAATAAAATTTAGAATTAAAACGGCAATCAAATCAAGAATTGAAATTGGAATGGAAATGACAGCGGAGTGGCGGTAGAGTGCCGGTTTCCCCAGTTCTGACAGCCTCTACGTCAATTTCAGGAGGAGCAAGTGCGAAAAAAGATAAAAGAGAATAGGCAAGAGAAAAAGAATGGGGACAGCAGAGTGAGACTGAGAGTTGGGGAAATCTCGAATTTTCTAAGAGTAGGTCGTTGTTGAAGTTGGATTGGCTCCGCTGTTTCTTCGTACGCAATCCAATCCAATCCCACCAAGAAATGTGTGTTTGTGTGTGTGTGTCTGTGTAAAAGGGTGAAATCCAAACCAATATATCCACTTGCACTTAATGGGCCATTTCAACTTCCTCTTTTTCTACTCGCTCTATGGGTGGCACATATAACACCTAATGTAAGGGGGAGAAAAGTCTCATGGATCATTTCAGTGTGAGTCTTTCATTAGATTTGAAAGTGTTGGAATTTTCCGTCCTCTTTCTCTATTTTTACTTTTTCTTTCCTATCCCCTTTCTACCTTTTCTATCTCGATTCGTGGAACTGCGGATGAGGATGAGTTTATTGGATGCTCCTATTTCATTCTACCCTCGATTTTGCTACTTATCGAGTAAGATATCTAAATGAAAAAATCCTATTCTATGTTGTGCTTCTTTGCTTCATATGTATGTAAGATTATCCCTGGACTTTTTTTTATTCTTTTTTATCTTAAATTGTCTGACTTTTCAAAAGACATTTCATCTAAAAGTTGCCACAAAACTGTTGCCTTTAATCAGGAAAAAAGGGACAATTTTATGACTTTTCTAAAGGAGAAACGTAGAATAGGGAAAAAATCACAATTTAAGCGATAAAGAGCAAAAATGAGTTGTCCAATTTAAAAGCGTAAAACACCATACGGTATTATAGACATTGAACAAACAAGAATTTTGCACACATCTTTCAATCGACATCTGCTCCAAATTTAGATTTCCATCATTATTTTGCATTTTTCACGTCATTTTCTTTATTTTACATCATGTACATTGCGTAACAATATTGGAAAAGTTACAATGTTCACAGTAAAATAAAAAAGATATGTATATGGAATGAAACCACCAAGATTGAGATAACAGGCATAATGATGCACAGCTCAAGTTGAACGTGTTTCTGGTGTAATGATAATGATGGCAACTCACGATCTGAGGCGGTGGTTCTAAAAATGTGGTTTCAGAGAAGTAGTTAGGCCGATCGTTCATACTGCATTTAACTCGATATATAGTCGATCATACTCAATGTTCAAGGTTCAATAGTCGATGTCAACGTGTTCCTTGTTCAATATGTTCTCAATGGTGAAGAAAGGATGGGGGAGATGAGGAAAGCTGTTCCGATTCCCATTTCCAACCCAAGCATCAAAAGTTAAAGTAAAAGGGAAAGGGGCATAGAAATAGAAGGCGAAAGTGAAAGTTAAAGAGAGAAATAAAGAAAGAGAGAACTCAGAATCAAGAACAACTTTTTTCCTATTTCCCTCTCAAAAGTTTCCTGCAAAGTTCTCCACACTCTCCGTTCACTTTTCTACTTTCTTTCTACATATGTTTCGCCTGCATCGTACAGGCTTTTCACCAATATCCCCGAGCTTTACTGAGAGAAAAGTAAGTAAAAAAGTGACTGCCACATGTTGGTTGGTCTTTTTTTATTCCGCCTATTTTGCCTTCAATATACACTCTCTTCTTTTTTTACTTCCATCATGTCGATGTAATCGAAATTCTTGAGAGCACTTTCGATACAGCTCAAGTTTCAAGTGGCTGTATGCTCCATTATACCTATAATTTTTTCTGTTTATATTTTGATCGTAATATATTGTAAAATAATAATGTATTGTAATATCCGGGGTAGATCTCCCATGTCTGTTAAAGGGTAACTTTCTCTGGCCCTGTCTTTAGTTTCAAATAGTTCCCAGGATTCTTGAGTTCATACATTATATACATTATATATTGCCAATATTTGGTGTAAAGGGAAGAAGAGGTGAATTATATGAATATGAACGAGTTATACCTAGACATAAAAATACAGAATGTTATGCAGCATGTTTTCTTCAGGCAGCAACCGTTTTCCTTTCAATTTAAAAATCTTCCCAGGCTGATCAACTTGCACATTTCACTTTTTCCTCCAGTTTTAACCAGTTCTAACTTCTACCCTGAGCTTTGTCCAAGCCAAGAATGTGGTAGAAAACATGGATCCTGCTTGGTAATAAAACAGGAAGCAATACGAGCAAAGGCAAGAAAATGATGCCAATGAAGAATAAGTTACGTTAGAAAAAACTAAACTCAAAGCTGGTCAAAACTTAAAGCTAGGTAAAAGTAATCTGGAATGAACCAATATGCGTGCTACTTTGTAAGAAAACTTCAAAAGTAGTATTTACACCATAAATCTGAATGCGCATATTGGTATAAAGTATACGAAAATAAAATAATCAATTTTGTAGAACAGATGATGTGAAACATCTGTAATTTGCTTCGATTAGAATTTCATTCCATTCCAAGCGTGAATAGTTTCGTGTGTTTTCGAGCATTTATTTGGAACTGGAAGGATAATCATAGTTGAAAGTTAAAAGACGCTGCTTGAATTTCAATTAAATTTATTTTTAGACTGGAGCTTTCAATTTCCTGCATCCATCTCTCTTTTCCACCATCCGCCCACCACCTCTCCTTTGTGGATCCGGAAGCAAGGCAAAGACATTTATCAATTGTATCTTACGTTTTTAGTTACTCCACACTTACCTACTCTGGTTTAGCTTTGTGCGCATTTTGAACATACATTAGTAGATAATATTCCGTAAAAAATCAAAAAGAATTTCCAATGGAAAAATATTTAATCTGTATCTTGAGAGTTTTTTAATAATGCAGGTACATATTCTATCCATCCTGCTTCTCCAGTATACAATAATTTGTTTTTTTCAACATCTTCTTTCAAAACTTTTTTCGATAACTTCTAAAAATAAGTTTTATGTAAATGGACCTCGCTTTGGAGACTCAATCATTGACTCTTTGCTTCATCTTTTTCTCGTCTTATTTATTTCCTTCTTTATCAGTTGTTGATTACTAGAAGAATAATCACGGTTCAGTAAATTTTGTACAACAAGGACAACCAAGTGTGTTATACACAAAAATCGTCGGCAATATTGAGATTAAAAATTTTACCACAGAAGGAAAGGGAAGAACGACAAAAGAGCCACTAAATGAAGTCACCGGGTAGTCCATCAACCGTGAATTGCATTAAAGCTTCATAAAAATGCTGAGCACATGTATTTCTTTCATGATGGCAATGATCACCGTGATGACGATGATGAGGGCAAACGAAATGAAAGACTGGAGACGCAAAAGCAAAGAGAACTGCTATGTACAGCAAATTGCTGGAGTGAGCAGACTATGACCAAGAGAATGAAAGTAGCGAGAAAACGAGAACGAGGCCAGTATAAATGACGACGTGGTGACAGCGAGAAAAAGTTACAGTCTCTAAACTAGCGTTAGTCATTACACAAACACACATACGTAACTAGACGCACAACCGTATCACATGTACTAACAAGCTAAACAAACCTACAGCGCTTTGCCTATAGATAGCTGATAGTTGTACCTACAAAGATGGAACGAAACCCACCGAGACATGATACTAAAACCAAATTGCATTAGCACAACTCGTTCTCCCTCTCTTTTTCTCTCTTCCCCTCTTTGTGCAAACAAACACACGAAAAAACTGCTAAATGACTTGCCTGACAAAATAACTAGCAAAATTTTACCGAGTACATAATAATGTGTATGTAGCTTAAGGTGCAAAGGTATATGTACTTTCGAAAAAATATGTACAGATACATACAATCCTCTGGTATATGACGACCTGGCTTTTCCATAAAGTCGTGCGAAAAATAGGCAAAAGTGAATGAATGAGTTTGGGCAGTAATAAAATGTGTATCTTTGAATCATTCCCTGAAATCATCATCACTTTCCTTCCTTGGTATGCAGCATTTCCTTTTGCATTTGGGTAATTCACTCCGTTACTCATTTTCCCATGACGTACAATTTTCCTACATTTATGTACAATAATAACGACCTTCTGTAACTGTATACCTGGTTGGTACCTTACAGATACTACGGATACCAGGAGGATCACTTTCATGGTATAATATGATAACGAAGTTATGTATCTGTATAATATGTAATATAGTATCTATATATGTATGACCAGAATGAAAGGGGCAATTAGGGTAAAAGCTTTATGGGATTGAGAGAGACATTGTCCATTGTCCGTGTTATTATGTATCCTCATTTGATGCTCGATTGGCTTTAGTGGACAACGAGACGAAGCAATTGCAAGTATGTAGTATGTACCCGGGAGAAAGAAAATGCCCGTAAAGTAAACATAATGAAATAAACATGCCATGACCATAATAAAGATTGAAAAATTAAGGGTTGTCTGCGTTATACTGACATAAAACTCTGTTATTCTCCAGGCGTAATCATACGGTTGTTTGTCAGGTTTATTAAACGGGTTTAGTAATTGAAACAATGTTACCGCTTTTTTATTATCGATGAAATTGATGAGCATTTTTAAAATGCAATAAATACTGTCAATGGTATTTCAATAGAGTTCATGAAACAATTTTGGAATTTACATAGTTCTAGTTTTTGATGAGCATGCAACTAACCTTGGAGTTTCCAGGGATTTAAAACATTGGATAACTGGCAAAATTTCATTTGCGGAAGAAAAATGCTGCAATAAATTTCTAAATTGTGAGCATATTTCAAAATTACTATCATCGAGAATAAATATCGTCGTCACAATAAAAGGTATGATTGTTACTGTCGCTATCAAAGTAATTGCCGGGCTAATCAGGCTGTACGTACATACATACACACCTACCGTACACATGTACAATGTATGTATGCATATAAATGTACATTGTGTGCGAAAATGAAAATCTGTTCAATTTTATGGGTAACAGCTAACAGAAGCACAGCAAAATATTCATGGACACAGTATGTACAAACTTTGATTTCGTCTTTCATCTGCTTTGTTTTGACCTCGAGTCATTTTCATCGCCATTCCATTAAACTGAATGGAAATACTGTTGAGTTGGTCATTAGACTAACTGACTTTCCCAGAGAGTAAAAGCAGGAAAGTAGAAGCTGAATAGTTTCTCTGACTTTCACTCTGTTTGCATATTCATCTCATTTTCCTTCTCAGGGGCAAGTCAATGCCTTGCGCTGCTTTACTCGGCTGCTTTTCATCAATTTGAAAAGGAAATGAAGCCGTTTTGCTTCTCACTTACTTTGTTGTTGTATTGTTTCTGCAATGGCTTCAATATGTATCTATATATATATAGCAGTTTTCTTCAGTTGAGGACAAGAGAAAGAGAGTTAGAGAATGGCAGCTAATACGAAAACTTAAGATACGTGCGAGCTATAGTATTGCATATTGTACATGTATAGTGTCAAATTAAACAAAGTGTCATATCCAGGATCCTGCGAATTGATCAGTGAAGCAGGGATTCCGTTCTGGTTCCATCTAGAACTTACTAAACTGCAAGTTCCTCACAAACCAGTCACTTTGAGCATTTTGCTCATTTTCTCGGCCGCTTTCTCCGGTAATTAAACTAATTGTCCAATGGACGAATTCCCATCGAGAAGTCCCAGACCATGCCAGACTTACTACTCGTTGAAACAAAACTTCAGGTTGTGACGAGAACAGAACCCACATTTGGATTACGAGGAAGAGATTGAGCTCATTACTATTACCGTCACTCTTATCATTATTATTATTACTACTGCATACTATGTAGTTTAGTAGTAGTACTATATTATACGATTACAACGAAACCTCGTCATTTCCTTCCCGTCGTCGTCATTGTACAATGACGACACTGTCACTGTCATCGCCAGAATCACCTCAACTCGCTTCAATTTCACCCTCACTTTACTCTCTCGACATATTTTACTCATAGATTTCCGTTCGATTAGCAATTTCACACACAACCTGCATAGTAGGGAATGGTGTTAGAATTTCATTTTATTTTATGTGGTTTATAAATCAAGATCCGTTTTAATCAAATTTTTTGCTGGTATTACAAAGGTTTGGCATGTAATACTTTTTTATTGCTGAAAGTGAAGGGATCAATCGCAAGCGGTTGAAAAAAATATATCTAACTATATGTACAGGATTATTTGTTCATTGTCAGTGCAAAATCTCCAGGATCCTGATTTATGCTAAAAATTTGCTTCATAATTTCCTTTAATTTTGTCTCCTTAATTTGCACTACACTAACGACCCGAGATTTTAATATTAGAAGAAGAACGAGGGACCCTTTCTAATTTCTTTCTTCATCATTCTCCAGCTGTCCTTGTGAAATTTCGATTAATCTTCCAATTACTCGCCCTGGACAGAAGAGGAAAGAGCAAGTCAAAGACAAAATAAGACGAGAGAGACAGACGGACAGAACGGGAGAAGGAAAGGACGATGTCGTCCACGTCGACAATGACAATGACTGAAAACGAAATTAGAAACAGGAGAAAGTAAAAGATGCTCTTCTTTCTTATTTCCTTTCATTTGGCTTTGGTTCCTTGGCATCCACGTTCCACGTGCATGTAGAATGAAGACACATACATACATACATTTGAACGATGCACAAAATGTACAGTGAACAGGTTTAATACACGTTCCATTCGCGACATATCCGTCCTTTGAGCATGACGGCAAAACAAAACCAATTACTTTCAACACACACGCTATATAGGACTTTTTAATACAGAGACAGTATCCAGAACAACGAATGAAGTGGAGTCTTCTTTTACTCTGTACTCTCCTCCTAGTATTATCTCTCTTCTTCTTCTCTGCTCGCAATTCTCGCCTTTCTCCCTATACAAATCGACCAGCCAACAGCATCACCACATCACATCATACTACATATACAGTATAAACAGTGTTATAATAAAACAGCCTTGCTATTCCATTCCTTAAGAGTATCCCGGAAAAGAAGATGAGGATCAGCAAGCTTGTACGTATGTATATTGTATCTATGTACAATGTACAGTTTACTATTTTCTGTCCTGTTTTTCAGGTTTTGTGAACACTGTCTAAATGGAGAAAAGGGAAAGAGGAACTCGGAAACTTTCCTCCAAGGACCGACTCTCGCCAAATTCGTCCCCGTAGACAAACACGGTCAAACACATAATACACCAACACATAGACACATAGACAATAGACACGTTGGCTTTGGCTTTTCTACATACAGTTACAGCTCTTTGGTCGTTTCATCCTTTGATACTCCTTTATCTGTATTTTGTATTTTTCGCTGAAAAAAGGATTGGAATGGACCATCGCCCACTGTATGTACATACTGCATATATGCATGCAAGCATGGACTGTCTCTTCTTCTGTTTCATTGTGGATGTACCGTTACAATCCGCGAGTCAAAGTCAGAGCTAAATCCAAGTCAAAATCCAAAGCTATATCCAAAGGACATTTTGGGTCATTCATTATGTGCCAAGTACAAAGCTTCCCTAGGGTAAATAGGAAATGTAGAGAAGATAGCAAAGCTGGGGGAGGAATAGAAATAACTGTGGTGAGACGACGACCCGGGGATTCAGAGTGAAGGGAGAAAGACAAATTCTCATTAAATATAAAATTATGAACTGCTTTGACAATGGATGAACCAGCCCACGCACCATCCCGAACCAAACAGTGACCTATGAAAAATTTGGTACAAAGATGATCGAATTTGATCTGCTATGGGGTAATTTTTGTTTCGGAACAAAAATCAACAAATCTGGAAGAATTTTGAATATTTTAATACAAGAAAACCCCAAAATTTTGCAGCGCTTCCCACGTGTTTCCATTTTTGCTTCACTTACTTGCTGTTGGCTATGCGTAACTTACTGGTTGGAAAATTAAGCCCAAAATAATGTGATTCAGACTGCCTCTGGGCAGAAAATGTAAATTTAAAGATAAAGAAAAGCTAAATGACATGCGTTCTATACATACTCTCTATTTATACGTCCAAAATACATATATACTGTGTTCTGCTTGCATAATTTCCATTGCGCGTATAAACACATGACCTTAGGTTACCCTTAGATGAATACTAATGAACGGCGTTGTGATAACCATTGCTGTTATTTTTGCTGTCATATAGTGATATTATGAGAGCTGGGAACCGAGAGATGTTTTTACTGAATTGCTTTTGTACTTTGTACAGTGTCTACATTACTACAGATAAGGCGTAAATCTTGGAGATTCTGCTATACAGTTTCCCTTTGGATGGAAGTTAAGATAAAAAAGAACAAAGGAGAAAGCTGAGCAGAAAAAATAGACAAAGGGATAGAGGAAAGCCTTCTGAATGACTGACAACGAACAAAAGGGGGAGAAGTAACTAGATGGGTGAACAATAAAGACTGCGTCATAAAGTCTGAGCCGTACTTATATCCGTATCCGTACTTGGACCAAATTTGACCCGGGCTGAAGAAATGACAGTGGAAAAACCTCCAAGAAAATGCCGAAGCAACACACACATATACGTGTATGTATGTATAATGTATACTCACACAACCAAGACGACAAACGAGAAAATGAGAATAGGCGCAAGAAAAAGATGACTGACTGCTCCATTTCCAAGCGAGAAGCAATGTGTTAGAAGAAACGGCGGAAAAATATGAGAGGCAGCGGAAAATTTGGAATAAGCCAAAGATATTGCTCACCATAGTCATGGTGATGATGGAAGGGAAAAAAGAATAGAAGTCTTGTTACGATGAAATACTTTTTCAAACATATCTTCGGTTTGTATTAGGGAAGTTTGGCAATGTTGTTCGTGGTTTCCCAAGTTTTTAGTATAAAATATATCATAATATCCAACTTTTCAAAGAAACTGATGGTATACTTAAAATAATCAAATGGGATTTTATTTATTGCAAAATCTGTCTAATATTTATGTGGAGTATATTTAGATATTTTATATGTACGTGTATAAAAAGATGAAAAACATTTTGTTGCATATCCTTGTAGAAAATCCATACTTTCTATAATATAGATCCTCTCGTTCCATTTTCCCTCTACGTCTTTGTCTTTACACTCGTATTTTCCTTTCTTAAGACTATGCAGACATACATTGCTAGCTTGTTAGTTTATAAATTTGGTTTCAAGTTTCTTAATGTACGGCTTTTTATGTATATTATATAAATGGACGAAACCGGAATAAACAGATGAAACATCGGAAAAATAATGTAAACAGCGAAGCGTGAGACAAAATAAGTTGAAAGATGCAAATTTTCCTTTGAGTAGGTACTATACATCTGTATTCTCTTTCTCATCATTCTGTAAGGAAGGCAGACAACAAGAGTTATAAATTTTCTAGATAACAAACAAGATGATGAGCGTTGTTCAGTACTCTTTACTGAAGCAGCCAAACATCTGGAGCAGAATTGTAGGGAATATGCAAAAACAAAGAAGCGTCTGGTCTGGTCTGGTCTAGTCTAGACTGTGTAATTAATAACTTATAATTAGGAAAGTAGTCTAAAGGTGAAAGTAGAAAGTGCTAGAAATTCAAAAAGCAAGCACATTTAGGTACTCGTGCACTTTTAAAGGTAAACCCTTGTTTATTTATTTATCTATTACCTAACTAAGCTTTCCCCTTGATCCTTTATCCTTTTTGCTGACTACGTCAAAGCAACTTCAACTTTTTGAACATTTGCATAGTCATCCCATCGCAAATTACAGGAGCTAAATTAGGAGAGTTTCTAGAGACATATACGCAGGTACCACTGTGTAGAATGTAGAAGCCATAGAAAATTGTGAATTTTGCCTTTTGTAAATGTCTAAAATTAGGTAAACAAACTCAAACATCAATTTGACGCTGATTCGAGGAATATTTTAATGCTTATATTTTCCAGACTTTACTTTCCAAAATTCTACAATATACTTCTATATGAGTATGTAAATAAAAATCTAGGCGTTTAATTGTTTGTAATTTTCTCTAATATAAAGGTATATACTGCATTGTGTTTCGGTTGTTTGCTTTAGTTTGTGTATTTAACCTGAGAAGCAAAGCCAAACCTAAGTATGCTACGGTTATAAATCCTCATTTCATGGAGTTCCAAGTATTTGTGTTTGATTATAAATTGTGTTTACAAGTTAGAATGACAACAATCCTATCTAAATGAGAATCGAATGAATCCATATAAAATCAAGATTACAAGCAGTACCAAAAATCCATAATACTTTTTATTTACCGTTCAGTTTCCTAATCCTGAGAGCTCCTTCCATCTTTTACCTGTGTTCTATGTAGTTATTGTCGTTTATTGTGAGGTTTCTCCATGCAGAAAATCCTCATTTGTCAAAATACTCCTTTCAAGAGTACTAATATTTATTACCGATTGATAATACTTAAAGAGCGCCCATTATATTCTGCTTAGTCAGCAAGCTCATCGCCTTTCAGATTTAGTACATAGATATTAGGAATTACGCTTTTCTATGTTTTTAATATCGGATATTAAACAATTTAAAAAAATATTCTAAAAAATGTCAAACCAATTATTCACGTTGTTATTTGAAGCTGCAAGACAATGGCGGAATTCGGAGAATTTTTCGGATATAACGAATCAAGTAAATACATAAAATTATATAGACTTTAGCAACTTACTTGAAGAGGAGCCCGGTCCTTGTCCCCAATGCCGCCCGTATTTCCATGGACGGGGTCTTCTTGAAGGGAAGCCGGATTTTTTGTACGTATGAGTTTGTTAAAGAGGATCAGAGCATCGTGTCTAAAGGCTTCGGGACTAGATGGCAAATACTGTCCCAGCTTCTCCTTTACCATATGCATCTTGTCTGTATTTTTATTGTCTTCTATTCGTTCACCTACTTTTTTGCAGTATGTATTTTACTGCCACTACTACTACTACTACTGGTTCCTTAGACTTAATCCTATCGCGATATCGCTATTTCCGCCTTTCCTCCTCTTGCTTCTCCACCACTGCCTTTTCCGCCTTCAATCTTTCTTCCTATTACTATGTATATGTACTTTGACGAACGAATCCGATATTTGTTCTTCCGCTTGATTTTGGTTTTGGTTTGGCTTTGATTCTCTGTGGCTCTCCGACAATCCTACTTTGCTGCTGGTTTGGTGGCTGTGTCAGTTGATTAGTATAGTAGTAGTATTATTATTATTATTACTGTACAACTCCCCTAGTTGTTATCGTGGAAGGGGGCTTTATTGGTTTCTTTCTTCTTCCCCCTGCTCCCCTTTCCTTCCGTTTGCTTTGCTTTGCTTTGGCTTTGGTTTGCTTCTTTCCAGATAATTTGTTGTTCGCCTCTCGGTTTGCAATCACAAATCACACACAAATAAGCAAATTTTGTACACAAACAACAAGGAATGCAATACCATACCCGGGTATAAAACCCTCCGTCACAATACTGTAATGAACTGGCTATAGATTATAGATATATGTATACGCTGATCGGATTCAATTGGAATGGGTCGTATTTAGTTGTGGATGAGACTGTCGACCTAATTGATTCTACAAGGAAAGAAGGACGAGGTATACATATAGGGAATAAAAAACTGCCGAACCTCTTATCTTCCTTTTATAGGCTCAAACTCATTCCATGGTGGAATTTTTCCCTTCACAAACAAACAACACTGTGTATACTTACACTGGACGCAGTGAAGCAAAACTGGAGATTCACAACCACAATGACATAAGAATCACAACAACTCGTATCGCGTAATAAATTGATATTTTGTTATTGCAGCCAATTTTTTTCACAGATGAATGAATCCGAAATCCGGAGCCTCAAACTTCAATTCAAAAATCGGCAGGCATTCCGATCCCGCATGATGATGATGATGACGATGACGATTCAAAGGAAATTAAACCGAGTTTTATTTTTCTTCATAGCTGAAAGACGAAACTGAAGCTCAAGGATATCTAGTCTAGTTGGTAACTTTTGCTGTGTGTATTTTTTTGAATGAAATTAAGCTGTAGCACTAAAATCTTGTTGAAGGTTACTTTAAGATTTATGAAGATCTGGATGCCCATATATCTGCAATTTAAGAGAAAGCCATAATTTTATTCCTTTACAATTTTAATATTTTATGTTGCTTGGTTGCTTGGCTTTGTTGTGGGGAATGGAAAAGAGGAAGAAATCGGTGAAAGTTTTAGGATTGCTGTAGATAAAACAGTCTTGGAAATGGAAATGCTTTTAGGATACAAAAAGAAAGTCGTCTGTATTTTGTGTTTACGACCCAGATACATATTCCGATTAGTCCCTTGTATCGTAGTTTAGCTATGCATTTTGTTTAGAATCTCTTGTGGGAGAAAGTTGATGTACACTTACATACATAGACGGAAACGCACAGGAGAAAGGTAAAGATCTAAAGGAAGTCTAAATACTGTACCATTTCTCTAAAAATCTGTCTCCCTCCCTCCTAATTTCACTGGACGCTCCGCTGACTTTCTTCCCTTTCCAACTGTATGTATGCTAACTGTATGTAGAAGGGGGAGCTAAATAGATAGAAATGGAAATGGAGAGGTTGCTTCCTAGGTAATTTCTGTCGTTCCACTTGTGACTTTCTTCGGGTCCTCTACTTTTCCCTCTGTTTTGGGCAGTTGCTGTCTCTCTCCGCTGTATATCTATATTTTATTTCGTTTGACTCTGAATTTTGTTCTGTGTTCTTGTCCCCTGTGTACGGTACACTGTACTAAGCACGGTCAAAGGAGGTAAAGAGACAGAAGAAAGGAATCTCAAGACGAGGTCGAAATGGAGATGTAAAAATGGAAATGGGAATAGAAGTGGGAGTATATGTACATTGTACATAGAGGAGGAGAAGATGCCATTAGACCAAGCTTAAAATTGTCTTCCTGTAAAGTTCTTTTGCTTTTACCCTTTTACTTTTGTTCTTATTCTATTTCTTACTCTTACTATTAGGTTCTGTTTGGCTCCTTTTACAGATACTTGCTGGCAACTTTGCTTGTGACGGCGAAGACGGCGAGTCCTTTTGCTTTGACTTTGGCTCCCTTTCTAGACTTCCCATTGGCCATGAGAAGCAGTCGAGGTTCTGATTCTGTTTCCGATTCCGATTTTGACTAGAATCCCTACAGTAAGAAACAAATCCGTGTCCGTGTCTCTTTGCTGTGCTTTTCCTTCCTTGAGACTTTTCTTGGTGTAATTCTATTTCTAGTTGTAATTCCGATGCCGATGCCGATGCAGTTGCTTCTGCTCTAGTCTACTGTTAATCGCCTTAGAGTAGACTATTTCAAATCTACTCTAAATCTCCACTGATTCGGGGAGCACTTTCAGGTTTCAAGTCCACTGATGAAAATGCAAATTTTGGCGATGCACAACCGTAGTCATCTTGCTCTGTCCAAATCCTCAGCGGCCACGGAAAATATCTGTGAAAAAAAACAAATAATACATTTATTTTAAAATTATAAGTAAAATTGTAAACGAGATGCTTAAGAGACATTTCTATGTATAGTTGTAACAGTCTGTGTGTATCTTTGGATGTAATTTGTTTTTTTGCACGGGGGCGAGAGGCTGAGAATTGTGTCTGTAAATTTCAGAAATTGGGCGATGTTTCAAAACGACATAATTTGCGGGGGAAGTATGAACATTTTGGAATGCCTGGTATCTGGCAAATGAATATTTTTGGTTTAAACGTTGATCTAGATCTGAGTTTTCATACATTCCAGATAAATGTTCCAGATTTCGATCCCGATCTGAACCTAATTGCGTTGGGAGGAATTTGGTGCTCTAAGCTAATTACTGGGAAGATTCAGACTCAAGCTGTGGGCGTACAGGTCCAGAGTAATAAAATTATGCTGAAGCAAAAATTGGAGCGAAAAGACGAAACACGAAAATAACCAAAGGAGGGATGGAAGAATTGGGAATATGGCAGAAAGTCTGATACGCAACATAATTGTGAGAACAATTTCATTACAAAATAATACTGTAGACAATATTTAAAAGCATGTCGTGAGATTTGAGACTCAAATCAATGTAAGCCAAGTAGCTTTCAAACAAATGTTTCAGACAAATTTCAACTCCACTCATCATTTAAATGTTTGCTATAAGAGTTTGGAGGACCTCAGCGTACAAATTCAAATGTTTTCAAATCCAGTTCGGTAATAAGGGATTAAGGTCTAGAGCATATCCGTAAAACGGAGATCAAAGTCACAATCGCAAACATTTTTGGTTCCTTGATTTATAAAAAGAGTTTCAAAAGTGGTTGTAGAAAGTTTTCGATATCGACAACGTTAAGCGTTAAGTGCAACTGTGCGTATACTTTTCTATGGATATTTTGTGCATGAATATTCGTCTGGCAATATAAATAGGTATGGAGATATTCATTCCCACATGAAATATTCCCAAGGTAAATACCATCTCTGTTCCATAGTCTACAAATTTGTCTTAATTTTATCCTATGAAAATCCTTTATTCCTTTTTACGCCAACTTTTTACACCAGTTTTTTTACGTTG
Organism: Sminthurinus bimaculatus; assembly: GCA_034698285.1. NCBI lineage: Eukaryota > Metazoa > Arthropoda > Collembola > Symphypleona > Katiannidae > Sminthurinus > Sminthurinus bimaculatus. Next base: position 2,079 of record JAQIVE010002130.1, on the reverse strand, counting down.
TATCAGGACCTAAAAAATCAGCAAGCTCTATACACACCAAAATGTTGACAAAATATTGTCTACAATTTTTGTACGGGTAGATTTCCAGCACTTTTCGCCTTGAACGCATGCAATCACACTCACAAACACTCGATAACGAACGCTCATGTAGTCCACCATTAAAGTGAATTGTCGAACCATTTTCCTTTTTTCTCGCACTCGCTAAATATACCAACGCCAGCTTTCACTTTCCTGCTTGCACTCTAAAGTTGGATCTTCAACTCCAAGGAAACAACAGTGGGGCAAACTATCGTTGAAAATTCTTATTCCCTTACATGAACATAAACTTTGATGATCTTAAGCGAAAAGACAAAGGGAAAGTGATGGGCGAAAGTCGAAACGTAACATGGGAAATCTGAATATGTATGTACATATGTACAAAGTAACAGAACCTTTCACCACCACATGCCGTTTTCACGGTCCGCCGTCTACTACACACTGCCTACTGCCTATACACAACAATAAAGCTTTACGCACAACTTTGTTATCCATTTCTTTCCATTCGACGGCTTTTGATTCCTCGATTACGTTGATTTTTCCCATTACGTTATACATATGTAAGGTATATTAGTCCACAGTGAATTAGATAAAAAAGACGCCCTATGTATATACATATACATAGTACATAAACCTAAAAGAAAACTGTGTACCATTATCTTTTCCTCACAACCTTTAAATTTGATAGTGTACAAATGTATCCGTAATATACATTGTGAATACTATGCACAATGCACACAGAACCCGAAACAGCTCATAAAAATCCCAGATGAACATTCGCCATATTACTTTGGGAACTGTTGGGAGAGAAGCAAAACACATTGATTGCTTTGGCTTTGGGCACAACAATAAAAGGGAATAAAGCCTGTAATCTAACTATTGTACAATATGCATGCGACTCAAAGTTTTATTTATTTATTTATTTCTGATTAACGACTTTATTCATCAAAAGACTATATAGTCCGAGAAAATGAAAACAAGGGGAATTTATGGCCTACAATAATACGTGTGTAGTTGATCTGTATAGTATTTGGGATTTTCAATTGATTTGACCTCGATTGAGACTCTTTGATACTGTTCAAAATCTAGAATTAACGGAATGCTGAATATTGTATGCAATCACTTTGCAATAGCCAAGCATGCGGCCAGTTCTCTAAACGGAGGAACACAATAGGAAGAAGTATAGATAATACATCATACGTACATAGAATGCAGAATGCGTGGGTATAAATAAAATGGTCATAAATTCTGGCTTTGTACATTATCTTCTCTTACTATCTAGCTGGACAGCGGAGGACGATCAATTAGCCGAATTTGATAGCTGTTGCTCTGGCGTCATCATTTTTGCTTGTATATTCACTTGGTTGTGCAGTACAACAGGGGAATTTGGTTCATTTTCTTTGCCTGAATGTACGTTGCACATTTACATTGCATATACATACGTGAAGGAGGTTTTGCAGCGGTCGTTTTTACATACTAAGAGGTTGTTAAATCATTTATAAGCTCATAGCAATTAAAGATTTTGTTCGTTGCATGTAAAACCTCGGTTTTACTCTCCCGTTCTAATTTGTGTACGATTAGTTTGATTGATTTATTTATGTGGGTAGAACTATGTACCATTATTATGCCATTTTTAGGATAAAGTGTGGGCATTTATTTTCTGTAGTTGAAAATAATGTTTCTATTTTGTCCCTGCTTTCTCCATGCTAACGGATGGAGAAAGCAGTAAGGAAGTGGGCATTTTATTTCTAGTTTCAGAGCATATTATATCGTACACATAACACATAGAAATATGTAGATACGTGAAAAAGCACAAGTGTGACTACTAGTATGTACATTGTACATGAAAATGCGACTAACATTAAAATTGCATGTAATGCTCCTAGTATTGTTGTTGTAGGAGTGCAAAAGCTACACTTGAGTCACTTGCTATCTATCAGAACTTGCACTTTCTGTGTCCTTCTCGTATATGGTGCGTCCCATAAATAGGGCGAATATCTTTCATGTCACAGAAATCCTTGCTAACGTAGTTATTTGGCTTAA
>JAQIVE010002129.1:0-21217 GCA_034698285.1 Sminthurinus bimaculatus | reverse complement strand
ATCTTTTTTTGCTTTCTTCTACCAAAAATATACCCTGCCCGGGGTTTTTATGCTAAACACCCGGTAAAATGAAGACCTCGTGCGAGTTCCAAGCTTTAAATTGGTGAATTTAAACTTTAAAAAGTAAAAGGTTTTAACCGTGAAGTTCTGTATTTACAACAAATCGCAAAATTTAATGTCTATGCATATACACAATACACATACAAGCGATCTGGGAATTTTAATAAATGACTACTTGTTAAGATTGAAAGACATTACAAATTATGAGCCACAAGATGCATAGTCTTGTATGCCAAAAAGTACATGATGTAGGTATAACTATTGTGTTAAATACTTCACTTCAAACAACAACTTGTAAGTGTAAACCGCGTCATGAGAAAATGATGGGGAATGGAATTCAAGAATCAAAGCCAATTAATAAAAATGCTAATGGATGATTTGATTACACATTGTCCAACATATAATTTCTCTCAGGATGTTTAATCCTTTAATCTCTCTTTCTCTCACTGCCTGTTCCTCTCCCTCGCTCTCTGGCTTCTCCATCTACATCTCTCTCTCTCTCTCTCTCTCTATTCTCATATTTTTACACTTTTTCAGTAACGACCAATTAATTGTTCGGTGTTTAGTTGGTCCGTCCAGTCGACGCCTTGTGAGGAAAAAAATGAAATGAAAATTCATTCAAGGCTATTATGTAGTTCTGCATTATCACACATTATAATACAGATAATACAGTCCACACTTAATTTGTACAAGTGATCGAAAAACGTGTTATTTTCCAACAGGATAAATGAATTTGAATTTGATATTATGTGTTATGTGTAATGCAGCTTATTTATTTAAAAAAGCCATCTGTAAACGCGTTTTTAACGATGCAAAGATGCAAAAACTACAGTATAAAAAGCAAAACAGACGGCACGGCAAAAACGATTTTACCAAATACATTCTTCATGTTTGGAATCGACAGTACATGAACGATAAAAGTTCAAAATTTTGCTGCAAGTTGAGCTTAAGGTTTTGCATCTTTACACACATTGACAATATCATATAGTCAATCTCAATAAGTATATATACACCGTTTAGGTGTTCAACTTTTGTCGAGGTTCACAAAGTGAAACCCTGTTATTTATTCACCTCTCAGCAGTGGTTGACATGGAGTAAAGTTTGTGAATGACGGATGGCATGACAATCCCAAGACTGTTTACCTGGTGCAAGATAATCAGGTCGGCTCCCTTACAGTCACGATCTACGAGTCCCTCGTCATCAGGTTTATCAACTAAATATACATCATACGTATAATAAAGGTATGATAAATATCGTACAGAGTCAGAGTACAAAATCTTTGTTCATTTGGCCATTCAAGTACACAAAGTGTAGTCATAAAATAAACCACAAGGGATACTCTACAACTGAGATCTGTGCTATTGACAACCTATAGGTATGTATATTTTACAAAACACAGTTACAATGAAATATTTGAATTTTACAGCTTATCCTACCAGATTGTGACTTGGACTAATTTATTATGCTTGTCTAAAAAGGACGATTAGTGAAAACTTTTGTCATGTTGTAAAATTTAAAATACTCGACTTTTACATGCGTATAGATTATAGATACCCATTTACGAACTATGGCTTAACTTTATTCAAGATTTGTCCGGTTTGCCAAAAATAAAAAACCAATCAAATGGCTGCTGAAAAACTATTTTTAAACAAAATGTACATTGATGATACAACGATTTGCTACTCTTTAAAGTTCAAAAATTATTTTTACAAGTTATTAATATACAAAATCCGCCTCATTCAATGATCGTGCGAAAAGTTCCAGAGTCTTTAATTTTGGATGATGAGGCTCATAAAAAATTTGCACTTGAGATTCAAAAATATAATTTATTAGCTTGTATGTGTCTTGAGTTGTGCAAATTTTGGCTATTAGAAAATTTTCTCCAGCAATGATTTGATGAGGATGACATATGAGAAATAAAATTCCAGCTTGGTATTATCAAATATCAAATCAAATTGTACAATACGCACTTGCCTTTTTATGAAAGCCAACTAGTGAAGCTTGCTTGAAATGGTAAAATCCCATCGCCTCTAAAATATATAAAAATCTCAACGTTTTGCTTTAAGACCACCGTTAATTCGTCTTGGACGTGACTTTTGCCTCGTTTTTTTTACTCACGAGATTTTTTTTTACTTTGTTTGAGATCGTTGTCTGTTCTCTGTATGACAAACAATAACAGCAACTATTCAACGAGCAAAAAGTTTGGTGATGGACAGAGATGAAGATCCGTGAGACTGTAAAGAAGAGACCATCCACATCGTATTCCCAAGTTATATCGCTCTCACTCACCCCATTCCGACGTCTAGGTTCAGTAGTCAAAATGTACAGATAGATTGTAAACTTTTCAAAGTTAAATGCTCAACTTGATCTTTTCTCGAACCACAGGAACAAGGAAGAAAAAGAAAGAAAGAAAGGGAAAAAGAAGAAACTTGCTTTTATTCTTCTGCATCTCCTTCTTTTTCTATACAGTAACTATAACTACATATCAGTACTCAGTACTTGTGTTTCCAACTATTGTTACATACACGTAGCAGTTATGTATTATGTCTTTTATATTATTGCGAAATGGACGTCGGCCAACGGAGCAGAGTCGACGAGCGACTTGACGAGTGTCGAGGGACTGTTGGGAGAATGAGAATCTATTCCATTTATCTTGACCACGTTCTCACATTTTAATGGACATTCAGCCTATGCTCGCCTTTCTTCTTTCTCTTTCCTTCTCCATTCAACTGGGAGTAATTGTGAATTGTGATGTGATCCGTTGGGAAAACAAACTAATTTTTCAGGAAGGATTAAAGGATTCGCCTATTATTGAGGTGACATAAGGGTCATGTTCAAATTCAAATTACGGTTCAGAAATGGACCAAAATTACGGCAGATAACACCGGTGTCCACTGCTTTTCAATAGTTGGACAAAAGTCTCTCTTCCATAGTATGTACGATGTACGTACACCCAAAGTCACAGCTTTTACTAAAAGAAGTTCACATCCATTCTTTGCCATTTAATTCCTATATTCAAAAACACAAAGAAGAAGATAAAGGCGATTTTCGATTTCAATTTCCTTCCAAATGATCGATGAGGGATAAACGATGTAAGATTTCTTTTTGAAAGTAAACTACATTTTTTCGTTTGGAGAAAAGGCGAAAGCAGATTTATTTTTATTTTTAATGTAAGTACTGGAAAAAATGCAACTCTTGTCTCTTGTACAATAAGTTTTTTCAAATGGCGAGCAAAAATTTTGAGTTCCGTTTATGCTTAACTTTACGGCTAAAATATTTTTATCGATAATTTACTACCAACTTGATAAAAAATAATTCATTTTCGCTGAAACAACTTATCATTGCAATTAAAAAATTCACATTGTAAAAGAATTAAAAGGAAACGGGAAACTTGAGATTTTGTCTAAATGAGATACCCCCTGAAGCTCTGAGCATTTTGTGGATGTAACCGACACCAAAATGAGCATTAACGAGAATAATAATCATAAGAATGATAACAATAATAGTAACAATGATTCCCATCATTTATTACAGAAAGTAAAAAGTCATGACAAGTTCTATCATATCAAGAATAAATCATGGATGTTCAATAGCATGGAAGGATCGATGAACGAAGGGAAGAATCAATACGGTTACCCTGTTCATTCTTGAGCTCGTTCTCTGTGTATTCACTACAAACTTCAAACAAGGGCCTTGCCTGTTTAAAGTGTTTACGATATTTACAAGGTACAAGCGCCTCGCCCAAGCCTTTTCTCCCCCTTTCACTGTATAGGTATAGAAATCTGGGCAACAATAGGCACTTCCAAGCCAACAATAACGATGACAATGACAATGGCAACAACAACAGAAGCAACAGTAGTTGCGTATATTGTGTGTACTACTTGAAAATTGAAAAAATGTAACCCTTGCTCTACAGTGATTTTGGTGAAATTTGAAGAGCTCCCCAAACTCCCCTCACAGATTTTCTTGCTTTCTTTCCATCTGCAAAGGGTTGTTGTCTGTTATCATTTTTTGTTGTGTGTGACACATCAAACCACAAGCAAAATTGTTGACTAAGGGTAAGAGATGTTGTGACGTTGAAGCAGATAGTTAATCGTTAAACTCTATGTGTATCGCTACACGTTGCATTGCACATTGTACTACACGTTTTCCTTCATTTTTCCCATCAAAAGCTTTTCAGTCGTCATAATAAAATAAAATTCTATCAAATCTTCTTTATTTTGAAGAACATTAAGTCAAAACAGATAGTTCAAGCTTTGGCTGTTTGATCATTTTAGGCATCAACAAGTCGTAAACAGTATACAAAAGGTTACCTTTTTGTGAGTCATCCTACTGGAAGAAATGCCTGTCAATTTTGCACAGGGCGATATGAAACCGGTGAATTCCGGGTTTTATTGAATTTTTCCCCAAGAAACGCGAGATTACTTTTCACTTATTTCAAAGAGTTATATAATGTGGCTCACATTATGTATCTTTTTTGCAAATTACACCAAAGAATATACTACAACCTTGTTAGTAAATGATACAACGAGTAGGGACCATTTAAAAAAATATTGTGACCTGCAAAGATTTTATAACCAGAGTTGAATTAATGAGGAAAATAAAATGGACAAATTGTTGCCCAGCTTTTACTCGTTACAAGAATTGACACTGACTTTTAAAGAAGGGTAAATAGTAAACAGTAAAATATAAAATATGAGCTATCATGAAATAACCCGAAACATCAATTCATGATCAGGACTTGCATGATGTAACTGTAACTTTCTCATGACCATTGTATTTGTATATTGCTAAAAAACGCTTCAAGGAAATAATAAGAGCCAGAATAAAAAACCATTTGGATAAAATATGATGAAATAAACTTTTCCCTTTACAAAGCTAGACACCAACACAGTGCAGTTTAGGAGAAAATACAATATGAAAGGGAAAGAGATTAAAAATACAACTATTATTACTTATTTTTTACACAAGTCTACGCCCATAGCTCTCTGATCCGTCAAAGGCGTTTTTTATTTATTTCACTTCCACTTTTTTACGAGCACATATGTATGCAATGTACATAATAAATGTATATTACTTAAAAGGGATAGGAAAACAGAATAGAATAGGACTCTCTATACTTTCGTTTTTTACCGTAAATTAACATTACATGATATTATGTGACAGACTGCATTGTACTTGTACGACAAAGTCGCTTCGCCACAATAAAAATTTGACTCATCATCATCGTTCCTGGTTCTTGACTTTGAGATTTAGGGTAAAACACAGTAAAGGGTGAGATTCATCTAAACTCTTTAGCTTTTATATTATGTATCTATGTACCTGTGCCTTGGTCTCATCTGTTCAACTAAACAGTTGAAATTATCCGGAGATGAATAAAAAACGAAGATGTGCCCCTTTCCCGTCACAATTCCTTTATGTACGTATGTAATATAGTGTAGCATTGTATATAATATCCCTTCTGCGTTAATTTCCCCAGTGAAGAAAGGGAAAAGGCAAGGAAGAAAGAAAGAAAGAAAGGACTCGTCTCGTCTGTGTGTGCAAGATGACAACGCGGAAATCTTTTCACTGTTGATCTCAGCTCTCAAGTCAAGCTCTGTCGCTAATGTACAATTTTAGTAGTCGTAGAACTTCACTTGACTTGATTGGCCGTCCCTAAATTATTGTCTAAACGTAGGCAACGGCATACCTCAATGACATCTAAAAACTGCTCAAAATACGGTACAATTTTATTCCAATGTGTACAGTAAATAATACATATACAACATGAATTTGAAACTAGGAGGCAAGTTGCAAGTTTACTAAAAAATAGTGTGTAAAAAATCAAAGGGCATGCCAGTATTTAATAGTTATACTTATTGGTGATCGGCGAAGCATTTTATTTTGTCTTTTGTACAGTTCTCTCAAGTTTTTTCTGCGTATGAAACAAAATTTTTTATCATTTTAATTTAACCCGACTTTCCGTTTTTTACAAGACTTAAGTAACTAAATGCCCTTATACCGTTTCTAATGGGATGTACATGCAACTGAATGATTCTCAAGAATTATGTTTTTTATAGTGCAAACAGATGCCTACATACATACACATATTTATATTTATGAGTCGGATGACTTTGAATTTTTCGTATGAATTTTCAAAATGCAAAATATCACTAGATTATCATAAATCCGCAGTATATCGTCATGTAAAGCTATGTAGGGCATTGCAAGGTTGAAAAGGAAGATGAATGGCCCGGAAAGATGACAGCTCAGCATTCATTTCCTTGACTTTGGAATTTAAATACAAACATATTGTGTACTTTCGTTGAATCTATTTTCCATAGATCCCCATTTGATTCAACACCTTTGAGATTTGATTTCAATAAGTAATAATATATACATAAGTATGCAACAGAGGAAAGTCGGAAGGAATTTAACTCTTCAGCTCCTCGAACTTGAGCTCTGACTCAACTTTACACACCCAACAGTACCAAGAGTACAATGCTCAAGTATTGTTGTACTTTTGAAGGAAGGAAAGGGAGTGGGGGAAAGAGAGGGTTAAGGGAGACTCAAAACCATAATGATGAATGAAAGAATGAATGAATGAATGGTTGATTCAAAGGTCGGTGTCGGTGTCAAAATCAAACGTAAGGCAAATCAATACAATGAATAAGCAGTACAATACGCTTGTGTTTTTTTGCAGATTTTCAATTCAATGTCAGGTTGTACAGATAATCTTTTTCCGGGGCAGGAGCAGGAACCCTTTCTCTCCCTCTCTCCCCCTTCTTTCTCTGATAGCAGGTTGATAGTACTTTTCGTGCAATGATAATCAGATTTTAAAATATCCAGCTCCATGGTGTGGTGTGGTGTTACGCCCAGCTGACTTGAACTGTATTATGTATTGAAATTGAAATTAATATTAAATGCAATTCATAATTCATAATCCATAAAGATTTGAATTCTAATTCACCACCTGAACCAGGAGCTTCATATTTAACGTATATATACATGCATGTTTAATATGTATGTATGTGTGCGACAGTAATGAAAATGTTCCACACCACGTATCATAGACCATAGCAGAAGCACTTGAATCAACCTCCATTCATTCCACAGGTAAGTTCTATATGCATGTAATGAATAACCGATTAAAAGGGGGAATTCCTAAATGTTAATGGTTAGTGGAAAATGATAATGGCTCACAATGAAAATTGTTACAGCGTATCAGAATCCAGAGTTATTGTGTATGCATATCTACATATACACAAAAATCCAAGTTGAGAGGCTGCCTCACTCATCGAATAAATCATGTGTCTGCCTATCCATTCACAGGATCTCAATATAGTTTCCTGGGAAAAGTGTGTAAAAGCATAATATTATGCATGTTAAGCATAAAGAGGGATTATGAACAAGGATTTTATATAACCTGTGAGCTCCTGCCAATGCTGGACAGTACTGCCCCACATGACCAGTCTGCGCATATCGACTGGTTTATTTTTTTAGTATGGAGTGTATTTGCACCATTATAAAATATAGGACTATAAATTTATAGAATAAAGTTTGTATACAAACGCTAGACAATGCACACATTATAGTCATCGTTATCCGGATTAGCGTCGTAATCCACTAATGTCCGTGGGTGAATGTCAGGTGAAAAGTCAAGAAATGAAGGTTGTAACTGTTTTATGTATATATGCTTGTAAAAGCTGACACCATGTAATTACATGCAGTTTAAAAAGTGTCACGTAGCCGTTACTTGTCGTATCGATACTACGTTAGCAAAATTTTCAGCGTTATCAAAAACGACGTCCATCATCATTTAATCCGCCATCAAACATGGATGAAGCTCAATCATTTTTATGTAGATTTGCATGGAGTGTGGGGATTTTTTTGCGGATAACGTCGTAGTATATAAAACTCTAAAAGTTGTCAAAGAACTTTAAAGAGTACTTTATTCTGTTACATTTTACATTTGTATTGGATACGTTAAAAAAATATTTATAGGTACATACATACTAATGTTATAAAATATCAATAAATATTTTATTTGAGACTGATCAAAGTCTTTCAATACCCAGGTACAAGTTTGGGGCAGAGAGTAGTGGGAGAATTCCAGGAGAAAAATCTGGGGGATCCTAGAAAACAAAATCATGAAAGGGGTTAACATTTATCGTGCATACATATTATGCATGTAGTATTTTTAATGGTCCAATGATTCGTAATTTATGCACTCACTACTGTCTCTGCAACAGGAAAAACTCTGTAGTCTTTGAGAATGTGGCAAAGTGCCAGTTTCACCTCTTCCAAGGCAAAACGAACCCCTTAAAATGAAAAAGAGGTAAATAACTTTTAGTTTGTAGGAAAACCAGTGCCTAGATTTAATGCACCTGTTAGCCATTTATTGTGAATGGCTAATAAGTCAGTTACTCTTTTAAACAAACAGTCAATACATGTCTCCAACGTGATAAATATTTGAAATGGGAAACTAAAATTACCTGGACAATTTCTTGGACCTGTAAAACAAGCAAAAATGATTAAAATATTGGTTACAAGTTGTCATTACTTAGAAAAAATCTTATCCAAAAATCTCCTGAGATTTTGTCACGTTTCTGGTCCAAAATCTTATGAACTTTGATCAAATTTTGATGAAGTTTTCATGAATTGTCATGGAAGTTGTATCAAAATCTCACAAAAATTTTATGAGATTTGGTAAGGTTTTATTTAAAGGGACAATTTACAATTATTTAATGGTTATTAATTTCTGACCTGCGCCCCAGGGAAGGTATATCATTGGATCTCTCTTGGCTTTCTCTTCTGGAGTAAACCTGTGTACACGTGTGTAATTTTGGAATTAAAGCATAGGGTTAAGTAAATACTGTTTAATACAGTACATTTTTAGCAAACTAAATGCTGAAAAAAATGCCTGTTGTAAAACTAGGGGTGAAACTTTTAAACATTTTTACTTGCAGACCAAAAACGTTTTTCAGTTTTTACCTTTCTGGATCGAATTTTAAAGGGTCCTTGTAATTCTTTGGATCTCTGTGAATTGCAAATACTGGGATAGAGACAAACTGCCCTTTTACAATTTTAAGGTTTCCATATTGAATATCTTGACTACACTGCCGTTCAAGTCTTACTGCAGGAGGGTAGAGTCGTAACGTTTCAGCAACAACTTGCTCTAAATAGGTCAACTCGTGTATCATGTCATAGGTTACAAATTCCTATAATGATGTAACAATTTATTTACTTTTTTTTTATTCCAAGTCAATTTGTTTTGAAATAAAAGAGTGATTTTTTATAAAAACAATGTGTAACTGTGTTTTTATCCTCACGTGCTTTTGAAGCTTAGATCGAATTTCATCTCGGAGTCTATCTTGGATTTCTACATTTAGGGCAAGACAATGAAGAGCCAGTGCCATTGTTGTTGCGGAAGTATCAAATCCAGCTAAAAAACGAATTTATTTTATTTAAAATTTGAAAAAGCATTTTTTACACTATTTTTAGAATTTTTAAACGAGAAACAAATACAAAATAAGCTGTGATTTAAGTGTTGTTTAGAAGTTGTGTAATTAGTATTTATACCCAAAAGAAACAAAACAATTTGAGAAACAAGAATAGTCTCATTCTTTAAGGGGTTGGGCCCTAAATGTTCGTCTTCAGCTGCCTCCAACAAAATATCTAGGAAATCATGACGTTTCTGAAAAAGAAGAACTAAAACTTTCCTTTTTCACTTTCTCCATTAATTGTAAGAGCTGGTTAGACTGCAGCTTTATTTTTTAGTAAATTTCACATCCTATGGACTTTAACAATCTTCTCCCTACAATTGCATACTGCCATTAAATTCACCATGCTAAAGGCAAAATATTCCCTAATGCTGCAGTCCAACCAGCATCATTTTAATAATTTAAAAAGTTTAGGGTAGTCAAACTTACTTCTTCCGTTGAAGCTCGTCTTTTAGCCAAAATATCGAGACACGCATCAGTAAAAAAATTCATCGTTTTGAAAACTATCGTAATAAAATTCAAAGTACTTATAAAAACATTGATTTTTCAACAAAACTTTCCATAGTTGTAAATTTCCATTATAAAAAAGTAAACTAACAATAAGATTTATTTTCACCTGAAGGTGGTGTAACATGAGACAGAATTTTTGAAAATCCGGGATAAATAACTGAAAACAGAGAAGACAAAAAAATTACATCGTCTATACACTATACACTCACTTAAAATGTACTTTACATTCATTTAAAAAAATTAAATTTTATTCCGTGCTGACTTTACCATTGAGGACAAAAAACGCTCTTGTCACGTTAGTTCTAACCATTGTTGGGTTAAAAATCTTGATTCCATTTTTGACAAATTGATCTCCTTCGTTCAAAGAGTCAATTCTGATGCCGAAGGCGCAATTCGCAATTACTTCAATTGCTAGTCCTGAAAGAAGTCTAGAATAATAAACAACTTTTGATGCATTTTGAATGCGTACTAATAATCTGTTTAAAAGTTCACACGTCTCATACAAATAGTATAATTTTTAAATATAAACTTACTGTTTTGCATTAATTTTCTTCTGTCCTTCCGCAACCTTTGACAGGTAGGCGGTTAAATTTTCCACACATTCTGCCATTAAATATGACATCTATAAACAATCAAAATTCACTGATCAACTGATGAGCGTATCTCGTCAATTTGTCTCAAAAATAAAATTTGTATTATGAGAAATGCGAGTACCTGTTTAATTCTACCGGCTGAAAATGCCGGTGTGATAACACTTCGTGTATGTTTCCACTCCTGATTTGCCAAGGAAGCAAGACCATTATTCAAATATTTGTTGGCTGTAATAAAACGTCGCCGGTTTGTAAAGTGGTCAAAATCTTTGATGAAAACTTTTCGAAGGAGGTCCGGCTCCGCAATATACAAGTTTGGAGTCCGCCCGTCGTAAATTCTAGTAGGTATTTCAACATCAAATATTTTTGTTTAAAAATCGCATCACTTTCCTTGTATTGGCCATGGAACTTTAATTTATTTGGTTGCTCAACTATTTACCCATAAATTCGGCCATATTTTCTATATCTCTCTAACTCCACTTGATACAACTTCTGCGTCCATGCCAACCACCAATTTCCAAACAAAAAGGTGGGCTTTGGTCCAGGGATTCCTTGCTTTTCAAAGAAATTGTGTGTATTTATGAACCACCAGTAAATCGCTCCCAGTGTAATGATAGTGGTCGCCAGAACTAGTGTAATAACCATTTTGTCCGAGTTTTGTAACTGAAATATGCAACAGTTAACTGCTACAAATTAGAAGTTTAATTTTGTTTGAAAATTTATGGAGGAATAGATGAGACTAGAGACTAGAGACTAGACCACAGACTAGAAACTTCAAAACGAGTCTAAACCAAAAATACAAGGTTCGATAACGTCGTTTATAGAGTTTGACTGACTTCACAATTTGCCGTTACAAGCTCCACTCTAAAACAGACAGATAACAGTGAATCAAGTTGTTCATGAGTTGAGTCAACTACTGATTTGAAATTCGATAACAAAACATGGAAGACGTTCTATACACTTTCTGGAAACCCCATTCAAAAATTACCCGAGAATGTTAGGTAATTTTCCCAAATGTACGACTTGTTTTAGATTTTTACACATAATATGTAATTTTTATTTAAAGATTCCTACAAGGCAGCTTAATACAGCTCCAAGAATTCTGGCTACAAGGTTTCCCGGAAGCTTCGTTTTAATTCTAGCCCAAGTTCCCCAAACTCAACTTGTCTCCCACGTTTTTAAAATTTTAATAAGGGCAGTTTTATTAGTTTTAAGTTTTTGAGTAGATTTGAAATTTGCGTCACAACGGGAATCATGATGTGGACATTGAGCCAGGAAAAGTACACACAGGCAATTTGACTTTTAACAATGAACTTGACACTCTCATCCTTGAACTGAATGAAGATTTTATACGCATTATACCCATAAAAGTGTCTATGATTATTTCTACTTGTTTAAATAAAAGTGCTCCATGTATCTACATATGTATTAAAATTATGTTATCATTGCATGTAAAGACAATGAGCACGGGTGGCCAGACAGTTTAGAAACTATTGATATGTGCAACATATCGGGTAAACCATTTTGAGTGTATATCAATAGTACCAATATGCTAGAGTAACACTCGGACGTTATCTCAACCTGACTAACTGCATACTTTATGTGTGTAAATAATTACACTCTCAATTCGTATACTATATACAGTATAAGTATACACAATACATACAGCGAATATTCCAGTAGTTCATGTGTCATATGACACCGTTAATGTTTTAGTTATGAAGTTGTCACTGCGTTTTTCGTTATTCACAGCATATGATTGATTGCTGTAGGAATTGGAGGGGTACAATTTTTTTGCTGAGGACTCGCCGACCTCTACAACTTGTCTATGCATGCGAAAATTGTCTATGTATAATTATTATTATTGAAAATAATATTAAAATATAAGTGAGTGCAGTTAATCAATCTATCAATGATTTTAGTACGTACACCGGTAGAGAACGCCAATTTTAACCACAAAATCAAAATTCTAAATGTCGAACTACTAGTGTTAGTTAGTCGAGAAATGGACGACCAAACTTACATGATACAATACCGAGTGCTACATTCGATTTTGCTGCTGATGCAATTTTGATGAGATTTCCATGGTAATTTATGAAAATCGCACCAAAATTTGATCAAACTTGAGACGGTTGTCGAACAAAATTGTGCGGAAAATTCATCAGATTATTTTATATTTTTTCTACGGGAACATTTGTACAATGTACAATGTACATTGTACATACTGCATAGTTTCAATCTTTCCGAGAGAAAAGCAACTGAAACATAGTTATTTGCTGTCAGTAAAATTGAATGAAACACACTGTATGTGTATTTATTTATTTAAATTTGGTATCGAGTCAACTTCATAGATAATACACGTGAAAAAACTATCGAGCTACTTGTCAAATCATTAATAACTTTGAGAGTGAAAGTTGAACGTCATTCTCGGTAAATATGTAAGTGCGTTAGCAATTTCAACGTAGAAGTTGATCGTAGAGCCTTTTTTCACCACATCATCAAAAAATTAATTGATTAATAATTTTTTCATTTTATCAATGAAAATTCATTATGTATAAATTATGGGAAAACTGATTAATACAGTAAACACGTAGGGACATTAATTGATTAACTGTAGGTGATACAAGTAAGTGCAACCGTCATGTTTCTTTTCAAGTGCAAGTAGATACCTTTATTTTATTAAAGTGAGAGTAGAAAGACTATGGAAAAGGAGAGAAAGAGACTCTTCTTCGCATGTGGTACTTTTGTGGTGAAACAAGAAGAGAAAAATTCTGTCAGCTCTGTCATCAATATTAATTTGAGAAGTCTTGCTAAGTATCCCTATTAATGGTCCACACGTAAATGAGTTATCGTTATGGTTTCCAAATGTGAAAAAATAAGGAGTGCAACGCCAGAGTCTTCATATTATACAGTACCTATAGTTAAGACAAGGACTTTTTCTTTCAAGATTCTTGTTCTTCTCAATACTCTTATTTAGCAACGTGGTTGTATCTTTTTCCCTTTCCTCTCCTATAATTTTACACAGGCAGTTAGCCAGTTAGTGAATTGAAGCCCGCATTTACCAAGAAAACGAGTCGAGGCGTAAAATACCATTGAAAATTTACACTTGACCGTCCTTTGCCTCCCTTTAGTTGGACTAATAACTGTTCCTCCTCTCAAACTTATGTCTCCGGCCTGGATCAGGTTCGAGTCAGTGTACATTAGGGCGGAGGAAGGGCAAGTTCTGGAGAAACTTTTTAACAAAGAGTTAACTGTTATTCCTCTTGCCTTTCGCCTCTGTTTTAAGTTTCACGGGTACTGTGGAATTTTAAGAGTTTGTAATAATATAGCACACTAATACAATACTATTTATATATATTATATATACGTAGGAAAGAAATTTACAAAGCTATATCAATATTTTGGACTTTGGGCATACCAGCAAAAGATCAACGAATTTTTTTTTCTATACATATGCTCAATATTATTATTACTCCTAACCTATACTAAGGCATATTATAATACTGAACATGAGTACCAGTTTTATACCAAACACTAACTTTGGAGTTCTCCGATAAGAACCAGAAGAACTGTCGTTTGGGCCATCAACGCAGTCCAAAGTCACTCGACCCCTTGTTTTTGGAACAGTTTCCGAAGTGTCTCTGACAAGGGGAGGCAAGGCAAAGAGTGAGAGAGGATGCCGGTGAGAAGAAGAAGAAGAAATTTGGTGCCAGGAAGAGAGAAACACCAATGCAGAAAATTCTATACTTTATTTTACATACCTACTTGGAAATGAGTTCTATGTTTATTCGTATGTATGCATGTATGTATAGCTTACGGTGTATCTAGATGTATGTATATAGTCCTGCTGGAGCTGGAATTGATGCTGTTTCTGGACTTCTGTTCCTCGTCTCGTCAAATCCCTGATCTTGGCTTTGGTTTTTCGTCTTTGTGTCAATGATTTTACCTCCGTGAAGAAACAAACGATAAGTATAAACAGGCAAACCACCAAATACGCATTTTACCAAAATACTAAATATTTACAGACATAACTTTGATCTTAGTCAAAACTTTTAAAAAGTATTTTTAAACTACCCCCATTCACTTTGCAATGAGCAAGACAAAAATATCTGGGGTTTCCCTGTCATAATCTATTATGTATGTGTGTATCTATTATGTATGGTAAGCCTTTCCTATTTTTCGTCCTGTATCTATGTACATATGCTTTAGACAATAATCTGGATTACCAGCGGCAAAGGATCAGATACAAATTTGGAGCAGGCCAATAATAATTTTTTATGGTTCAAGTTCATTCACTAAATGACCTATATACACAAGTGCTTATGCTCAGAGTTAAAAAACCTCTTTGTACATCCACAATATGTAAAGTCTCTTTGCAATAATAAAAGGGGTTCTGGACCTGATACAACTTGTGTGTTAATTTACAGAAGGGGAAGGAGTTGAAAGTACTTCAAGTCGCAACCAAAGTACCATTCTTGATAATCAAGTGCAGTCGTCTGTCTTATACATACATATTCATCTGTTTCTTTTCCCCACTTCTCCCATTTTTGAAAACAAAACATATATGAACAATGACCTCAAATGATGGTGGGTGGGTGAAAATTACGCAGGGAGCATTCACGTACTTTTCTCCTTTGCTTTTGAGACAATGTGCATTCATAAATTTTAATTTGTACAAAAACAAGAGAACGGGTAGAAACTTTTTAAGTTCTTTTTTCTAGATATTTTACGCATTTTGTGAAAGAAAGGCTTCTCCTTCCCTACATGTATGTATGTATTTTGTATTTTCCAAGTCTGCGGTATGCTTCGTATGTACTTGGCATTTAGTTAGTGTTGTTTGGTGGTGCCACAGGAGAGATTTTGTTTTGAAAACATTTCACCCTGTAGGTGCAAAGAGACATTAACCGAGCCGACGGCTGCCTTCATCCTCCACGTATTAGATAAATACAGACAATAAAATCTTCATGATGGAAAAACTGCACAGATATTAGTACTTACGCACTGTACAGCGCACTATGTACTGTGTATCTTTAGTAGACAGGCTGAACATAAAATATCTTGAGCAACTCTCACGTCACTGTGTATTTATTAACACTTGAGCTGACGAAACCATGACCATGGAGAATGAAGGAGATTCCTTCCAGGCAGCGTCAAGTGTGAGTTCTCATTGCTCCAAACTACTTTAAAGTGCTTTGTTTGCATTTATTCTAAGCAAGTAGGGGAAGGAAAGAAGAGATGAAGAAGAAAGAGAATTCCTCTTTAGCTTTAAAAATGCATCAGACACGAAGACATGTGGGCGCTACTTTATCCCAATGTACAAAAGTACAAATATTATGTGTGTCTAAGGAGCCTTGTACTTTTTACCCATACATAGAGTTTACACACTAGATCCAGAGAAAGAGTGGATAGATGCGCCTGGTGCGAGAAATGCAGGATCTATGAGAAGTTGCGACTTGCTCCTCAAAGCCTCAAAGAAGTACTTAGCGTACGCATGTATGTATGTACAATGTATACATATACATAATACATACATACATAGAAGTTACTCTCATTCACATGAAATACGAGACAGAGCCAGAAGGAGCTTGGAAATATATGAAAATGAAAAGAGGACCTCCCACTTGACTCTTGACTAATATAGTTTAGTTAGTTGGTTAGGTCGGCTTAGCTCCTGTACTAAAGAGGAAGAGAAAACTGTATGCTTTTTTCGTTTTCTATAGTAAAAATGTACACTCATGATCATAATATGTATGTATACTTTATTCAATTTTATCGTGACAATGCACACTGAAAAACTTGCAGAGTTACCGAATTTTCGTGTATGTACATAAGTAGGCGTACCTCCTCACCGTTGCTGGGAAATAAAAAAATAGTTTATCTTTGAGCGTGCGGTACTGAATTATTTTATAATTCGACACAATGCAGCTTGTTTTGTAATGTTGAAAAATTACAAAATCCAAAGTTGTGACTTTTTTTAGTTTTTGCGTTGTCAAGCTCCATTTTTCTTGCTTTTTTTTTCTATTTAAGATAGTTCTGTTGTATAATGATAATCATACAGTTTAAAATTATTGTTATAAGTTATAATGTACTTACTCTCAGCTGCATTGAGACTTTCAAAAGCAGAAGTGATAAAAAACATCTGACATTTTTTTCTTGTTAAAATTTGGGCGAGAAAACAAAACAAACTAAAAAAACAGATCTGCGTAAAACTGAATGTGGGCTTCTTGGGACATCTTAATCACAAAAAATATTATATGGACTTTTGAGCAACCACAAAATGGGTTCAAGTGTGGAATATTGTGTATTGTGTAATATGATCGGGTAACAGGTTCTTCCAGTATTCCATCCAATAGTAAATAAATATACTTAGACAAGGATCAATGTTTAGCAACGTTGATTTCATAAAATCTCATAAAAGAATCTCATTTAGGGTAAGAGTGTCTCCTTGAACTCATTTTGTCCTCATGTCTTTGAAAACAGACGACAATGATGACCACACAACAGAGTATATAAATGGTTGAGCAGATCACTTTCAATCTCGATTGCAATTACATCTATATCGTTTTAGCCATGTTCCAACTCGTTTTTGTTTAACATTTTCCATTGGCATTGCATATTATTATTATGACTGGATGTTGTTACAAGTTATATACATTATGCATCGTGTTATTATTTTATTATTTTCTTATGGCTGGTTGGTCTGTTGCAAAGGACTTTAAAGTAGAGTTTCTGACGAGGATCTTGTTGTTCCATCTTTTACTTTTTCCGTACATAATTTTGAGCAGCTTAATGACGTCTTTTACATGAAGTAATTTCCCTCTTTGGAAACTCTTTAGAGGTTTTCGGCTTCTTTTGATTAGATGGGCTATTACACGACTCGGATGCTCGGGAACGGGAACGAGTTTGACTTGAGAATGAGGCTGTCTCTTAAATGTGAAATGAGTAGATAGTATTGTAACTAGACAGTATACATAAAAGTAGAGCTCTCCTCCCAATTTTTTCCTCATTTTTCTCCCTTTTTGACCACCACTCTTTCAGCTGGAAGTCTTGTCTCATCAACTCACTCAACAGTAAGGGATTGTGCTCAACAATTATGATGTCGGACTCGGCTCAATTTATCGCACATTTTATTATTATTATAACATATTATCGTCCATACTTTTGTTTTTATTTTCTTGTTTTTGTTCCTGTGTGGCTACAAAGACAGTGCAGTGGCAAGTTTCAACAATATTCATCTAATGAACTACATTATACGTTTTATACTTTTAAAGTCATCGTATAACATGCACAATGCACAGGAATATGCGGAATTGTACAGCATTATCAACATCTGGAAAATCTGGACAATCTTAATTTTCTATATCATTGAAGAGCACATAAAATAATTTTTTAAGGAATAACAAGGACCTGAATCTTCTCATTCTTGATGGTGTAAAATGTATAATGTTTTCTTGTGATTTCATTGACCAAATCTTAAAATTGCAATGGGCAAAGCATTTTTTTCAAACCCATAACTAAATCCACCCAAATGATGTACTTTTAGAAGCTTTTAATAAAAGTGTCAATATGCGTGTATTTAAAAGTTCTGATTTTATAATCCTGAAGAATTTTCTTGTATTTTTATCACTTTTAAAATCAATTCATGCCTTGGCCGTCAGGAAAAATTTATAGATAAAATTCTTCATGCACATACATACACATATGCTCATGAAAAACCCATGATAAAAGTAAAACCGATAATAATACTCTTACTTTCAAGTTCAACAATGCTGTCAATTGTCAATATTTGACACAACATGCACAGCAAACCTGTCCGTCGTTCAAAATAAACCCGAGTTTTCAAAACAAGATTATATTGTGCAGCTCTTCCGTCTATTTAGCCTTGTTTATGGTTTTTCTTTATATGTATATGTAAGATGACTGGCCATTCTTGTGTCTGTGTTTTTATATGTTTGTACCTTTATGTACCTAATACATATACATAAAGTACAGAGTTTTCTTTATTTTTCCACATCATTTTCTATATTATTTGTCCATCTTTCATATGGTACACAGTACACGCACACATTCATGAATGGGAATTCTGACCTGTGTATTCACTTTCTTCGTTAAAATGGGATGCATTATTCCTGTAAAAAGAGTAGCAGAAGAATAATATGAAAAAGAGGGGATGGAAGTGATAAACTTGTTTTTATTATGCTCAACGGATTTTTTATTATTTGCTCTCTCAACTCTCTCTCTCACTTTCCAGGTTTTTTGAGGATGCTCTGTAACACGCAATGGCACTGTGATATTTATGAAAGGAACTCGCGTGTGATGGTGGTCATGATTTTACCAATTTTTTTCCAAATTTAAGGAAACCTTGGAAAAGTGTGCGTTCCGGAGATGGTTTTAATAATCGAAGCAAGATTTTTTCCTTAAACATGTCGTGGATAATTGCGTGGGAGTATCGCCATCGTCATCTTGGCCATCATCTGTACGTGTTCACCATTTTATTTTTAGATTTAGATGACTGATAGAATGACGCATAAAAAATTGTTTGTGGAGGAGGAAATAGTGGAAAAAATAGTAAAGAAAGGGAAACCTTATTCCGTATTTTATAAGATCAAAGATAGAATTCTCACTTTTGAGGACAAAAATAAGATAAGAAAAACATGTGAAGAAAAAATAGACTGTCCATCAAAAGAATTCCTATAGCTCACTAACCATTGACTGTCATCATCAGCCAAAGGCAAGCCAAATCAAGTAAATGGAAGAAAGACAGGAGGAAACATTCACTGTCAATTGTCAACGTACTTACTCCATATTCCTTCATTTGTACTTTATACTTTGGTCATGTAAGATCAATTGTGCATTGTGCTTGGGATCGAGTTGAGCTGGCTGCATGGCTTGGCACCCTTCCGTCGTTCGTCACTCTGATTCCATTTCATTTGACACACACTATAGTCTATAATATTATATAAAGCCTTTGCCTCACATCGCATATATGTATCACAGACCCAATAGTGCTTCTGTATTCTGTCCCAGAGCTAATACAATAACAGTGTGCAGAAGTACATAATAAAAAACTCGACGTTTTTTTCTTTAAAAGTTTTTTCGTTTTATGCTCAAGAGATTTCCCTCGCTGAGGAAAAACTTAAAGGATGGATCCACAGATTAATACCTGTGCGGAAAAGTTTTCCTCATACATAGATTCCATGCTACATGTTTCCCCTTTCCTTTATTTATTTGGTTTATATGGATACACTCCCGGCGGTGATGGTGCATGGATGGACATGAAAATGAAATGAAATGAAAAATAAAAATGAGGTAAAAAGAAGGGTATTGAATCTTTTATAAGATTTCATTATTCACCCTAAAGATCTCATATTATGTGTGTATATATTGTATACGGTAAACTTTGAAGGAATTATTTTTCCGGAGAAAAAGAGATAATCTTGATCCTTCAGTTCAATTATGTTATTACTTGTGCTCATGGCTGGGGTTCTCTCGCCATCAACTTTCTTGGTTCTCATCCTCACTCATCGTCAGTGACAAGAATCGATAGAAAACCAAACATACAAACTTTTTGTACACCATACGCATGCATTTTTACTCCGTTTTTTTCATCGTACAAAATCATATAAACAGTAAACATCGTTGGATGAAGAAAGGGAAAACGCAGAGCCACGTGAACTGATTACCTGGTACTGTTAGGTAATATTTGGATTTTATTTTACTCCGACATTGGTATATTCTTATAATCTAGGTTTATAATATGCAATGTAGTACATAATATATATTGGATGAGTAAGGAAATGCACCGCACCTGTCAAAAACTCGCATAACAAATGTAGAGCTTACACGACACAGAGTAAGAATAAGAAAACTGGAAAATCGATCACAAATAAGTATAAAAGATGTAGTCGATACAGAAGTAATTTTTCTTTTAAAAAGGGGTTTCTGAATTTTTTTTATCCAGTTTTGTGTATAGTTTATGCATGTAGGTATTACGCGGTACGCATATTATGATCCCAAGTTTATACTTGAGAAAATATCGAAGAAGAATTGAGTCTCGACATCACATTGGGGTTTCTGTTTTCATACATACATACATACATACACCAATTTTCCGACTCTTCAATTTTCGGCAACATTTTATCATCCTTTTCTTTATGGCGTGTAAAAGAATTTCGAGTATAAATACCAGATTCTAACCCTATGAGTATGAAGATTAATCTCGGGAATGAGATTGGGTTGAATCGGATTGGACTAGACTGTCCAAGTGTAATTTTGGGGAGAAATGTAAAGAAAAAAGTTTAAGCCTCGAGATAAACTCGGGCCTCATCATTAGTATCTCGTTCATTGCCCAACATTTTATGTTTTTATCTCATCAACGGTAAATATTTATGCTCCATCCGATGTTTTATTACAATTCATCTGTTTATAATAAGAACATGTACATAATATGTATGTTTGTTTACTGTTGACGTTTAGGTTTAAAACATTATAATAAGTTTGTTTTGGTGAGTGACAGTCTGTAATTTTATTTGACAATAAACTGTATGGGACAAAAAAATGCTTTCTTTACTCACC
>JAQIVE010002128.1:0-21223 GCA_034698285.1 Sminthurinus bimaculatus | reverse complement strand
CAATAAAAACGAAAAAATCGCTAGCTCCTCCTTTCCGCATCTTCATAGTCAAATCGCTCTCATCTTTCTTCTCATTATTTTAAAGTTAATCCTTTGGCATTCGATAAGGGTAAAAATCTTACATAAAGATGGGATGGGTGGGTAGTAATAGTCGAACGAGTCTTATGTAGAATTAGAGTCAAGCGTCAACTTACTGAAGGTAAGTATAGCTTAACTTATTAAATATGAATTAGGGAAACATATCGCTTTTGGTAAAATGAGAAAAGTTGATGATCTTGCAACTTAAATCATTAAATTTGATCTAACTGATCTAGTTATTTGCAATTTTTAACAAAGATCAAGAAAATATGCCTCAAGATGTATTGAAATGTGAACTATGATTCCTGCATTTTGCCTTTTGTAATCCATGGAAGATGCCTAATCAGTTATGTGAAGTATCTTGACGATGTTATAATATATATGATGGTCAATTGTAATCGATATGAATTAACGACTGTGGAATTCATTTATCTTGAACTCCTTAATCAAACGGAACAATAACAAGAATAATAAACGCAAAAAAGAGCCGAATTTGTAAAAGCAAAAACCCTTCTGCAGCACTGAAAAATCATTCTAGCATGAGGCACTTAAACGAGCATGGGAAATACATTCAAAGTTGAAATTGTTTGTACGTAAATAAAATAATACCGTGATTATACAAATATACTCTAGTAATTAAAAATATGTATACATGGAAAGTACTGAGAAACATGAGACATAGTAGCACAGAAAAAATGCATTCAGTTTTTTGATTTCGTAAGGTTTTTTTGCACAACAGCATTCTTAAACTTTTATTGATAGAATTTTCATGTGGTTTTTCATAGAACATGTAGAATAAAGTTTTTTAGAACACAATAAATAAAAAATTTATAGGTTTAGTTATATAATATATCTCTTTGGCGTAAATATTTCTGAATAAAATTTTCTTCATTGTTGACCAGTTACATTATATCTTATACACAACGGTAGTACATAATAATATATAGTATATGTATATTGTATATATATTCATGTGTAAACGTTCATAATATATAGATTTGTTTCTCTTTTTTTTGTTACAGTTTTTATATTGTTTTATACACAATGAAATACGCAAAAGGTCACACGGAAAATGTTTATGTATACGTAATAATACATATATATATTTATATATATAATCTGTAATGTATAGTAGATTTAAATGTATATGTATGTAAATGGATTAGCAATAGTATTTTTAATATATAGTTTACATTATAGTTTAACATACAGGAGGATATAATAATTACACGACAGATCCTTCCGACCCATACTCTTTCAACAAAAGTCGTAGTCTGGAAATTTCCTTTGCTGAATTTGATAAGTCTGACTGTAGTTGCAATTCTCGTTCCTTCAATTTCTTGATATCACGTTGACAGCTGACGTTTTGCCTCAAAAGATCTAACTTATCTACTTTTAATTTGTTTATTTCAATTCGTAATTCATGCTGCTTTGCATCTGTTTGGATCATCATGTTTTCATCCTCCAAGCAGATAGAACAAGATCTCTTTTTGTTGGGGGTTCCAGCTCCAGCCTCTCCCGCACTGGACATGGATTCTAGGCCTGTATCTGAATCTTCCTGCTTACTGTGTTTATAATGAAAGTGGTGATTGAGGTTACGATGATGTGAAGAAGCAGAGCCTTCAAGTTCTTCTGAAGTCAGGGAAGAATCATCGGACTCAGACACTCGGATACTAAAAGGGAGACAAAATTCACATTAGAAGAAAGTTTTTCTAAATTCATCTTGTTGTGTACTATACACAATTATTGTTTGGAATATTTTTAAATCAATAGATGGTAATTAATAGATAGTAAAAATTACCTGGCGGAGCAATGTGGAGGTGTATCAGGACTGGAAACAGGACTTGATGACTGCTTGTTATGATTGTTTGAAAGGACAGTTGTGTCGACGCTGATTACGCCATTACGGTAACTCTGTTTGTAGTAAAGGACAAAATAACGTTCATTATTACACAATTATTATAGGAGAATAATAAAAATAACAAAACATCCTTTTACATAATACTTCTAGGTTCTAGGCAACATAAGAACACATAGAGATAATATTCACTATATTCACCTGAAGTGTTGAAGAGCTGCTTGAATTTGTATCGACTATTGGAGACCCAGTGATACTCGAACTATAATTTTGACTATGACGAAGTTTGATAGAGTTGTTGTTAGAGCCATTTAGGCTACTGAAACCATTTGAACTGCTTCCATTGGCTATTAAATCAGGACTCTTGGAACTGTTGTTTGCGGCCGCCGCAGCTGCACTGCTCTTTGCTGAGCTTAAAGCCTTTCGGACTGTCTCCATAAATCTACTACCGGCACTACTACTAGTACTACCGAAGCTACTACTGCCGTTTTGTGTGTTTTCTCCGTTTAAGACAAATCCCAAGAATTCTTGACACAAAAACAAAAATTATTAATTAGTCTATAGTAAATAATATGTCTATTATATGGGAATTTTTGTCTGTATACCCAATAGCTTTTAAGATTATTAATATTATTCTTATCTGTATATATATATGTACCTTGGCTTTTTCGACGGGCCTCGTCCACAAGGGATCCTAATAAAGAGGCCCTCGTTCTCATCTGCAAAACAAATGTAAAGAATACATTATTTAATTTTAATGACTTTGCGCAATGAAATTTTGAAGTAATTGCAAAATAGTCCAAAATAAACACAAAGTATGATATTTTATATTTTACCTCTAGTTTGGAAAATTTTTCTGCTTTGTAGCAAGCTGATTCGGCATTGATTAGTTTAGTCAGGAGAAACTCTCTAAATTCGGGTCCGTCCGTGAAAATTGGCGGGTTTGGTAAAGGGGGGCCAAAGAAGGGGACGTCGTCACGGGCTGTAACATTCACTTTGTATTTTGGGGTTGGGCTACTAGAATCCAAAACTTCAACGACAATAAACGCGTGTAAAAAGTGGGATGCAATCATATCAGGGGAGAATGGGGTGTTTTCTTCTTGGAAAATAACAGCCACGATATCATTTCCTGTTTGGGAAAAATAACGACAATTATTATTATATATTAAGAATCATAATATTGTCAGTAAAAGTCCTTTTGGACATGCCTATAGGACACCTACTGGATTCAATGTCCGATTTCCGTAAGGGAATAATAGGACGATTTCATTTTTGTGCACTAAATCTAGTAATTTGGAGCAGTTTAAGTGTTGGGTTGATTTTTTTTCATTGCTTACCAATATGCCTTTTCCTTTGCAGCTGCTGTGCGTCACTCTCCATATAAGGTAACAGTGTACTCACGTGAAACATAACTTCACGATTTTGGTAATTGATAAACACAGATTCTGTACCAGTCTGACCATGTTGAGTATCCAATCCACCCCGATACCTTTATTCAAATAGAAGAGAAAACCAAAAATTATTCACTGCTTCTCAGCACACTCTTTTTTTACGATTAACATAAATTTCTACTACAATACATTCTTTTAATTAACCTACAACATCGTTAAAAAATGTACGGGTTTGTTGTGTGTTCCACTTACCCTTTATGTCCTGTTAAAGTTATCCTATCACCCAAAACTTCAAGAAAAGTGTCTAACGAACTGGACTCTCGATTACTGAATAATTCCTCCTCCGCTTTCTGGCCTTGTTTCTGGCAAACGACGCCAAATTTGTACGTAAAAACGAGCACGTGTTCATCATATGCTACAATGAGATCTGAAGCTCTGGGGCAAACTACTGGACTAAATTTTTCAGTCGTGACATCCTCATTCAAAATCTGTGCAATGAACAATGAACAAAGAAACATTTGTAAGTATACATTTTTCATACAACGGTAAAGGCAATTCGTCAAAAAATGTATTTAATATTTTGTACATACATACTACAACTTGTATTATCTTAATATTTCCAATAAAACTTTTGTGTACCTTTGCCATGCGTGCGGGGCAGGGGGTTGAATTGGAATTGCTGGACGTGGAACTTGTTGAATTTGAGGACTGATTGTTCATGACGGTTCCCGAGGAGGACGAGGAGGATGATGTGCTAGCATCGGCTGGGGATAGGCAGGAAATTGGCACCAATTCATGGCTCGTTCCTGTTGTGAGCCGTAGAATTAAACGCCAGTGTTCGTGTCCAGCCACTGTTTCGGATTTTGCTGATAGTAAAATTGGGCCCAGCTTGTCATCATTAGCCAGGAAATTATAATGTTCCTAAAAAAACAGAAAACACATAAAAAATATATGTAATTCAAATGTGACTCATACATTCGGCATATTGTACAAAATACTTATAAGTTAACAGAAATAATTCATACATAGTTTTTTTATTAAAAGATTACTCAAATTTGTCCACTCATACAAAATCATGATTCATGACATCGTAATACCCATCATCATTTCTTCTGCAATTTGTTATAAACCCTTTCTTAAAAAATGCCGATTTTTTCTCAAAACATGAATGTCAGCAGCTGAAAAATGAGGTAACATGAATGAACGACCAACCACCAGCCGTCAACTTCAAGGTTTAGTAATATTGGGCGCCATAAAAAATAAAATGTCGACTGATCATTCACCACATTTATATGTACACATCAGTAGTAACGAATAAAGACAGAGAAACAGATAATAATAAAATAAAGAAGGTATAAAAAACTCCTTTTTTCAACCTCTCTCTCTCTCTCTCTCTGATACAAATATCCACATAAGGAATTTAATACATCACATATTATTACACATAACATTGGCTAGACCTTCAATCGAATTCAGGACTCAAAGACTAATATGTCGTGTTCACACAATTGAGCCTGCTGGTACTTACACAAAAAAGGAGCACAAACTATACCTGTATCTTCGTCTTTCATCTATCTATACATCTGATGACTGTACTCTGTACTTTGTACAAAAAGGGGATCAAAAGAATAATATAACATATTATAAAAAAAGTTGGAACAAGACTGCGGACAATAAAATCGTGCTTTAAATCTTGAACTTTATTGTATAGCCTCTCAGGCTCAGGTATCTCTTTTTTCACCATTACAAACACGTGATGAGTAAGAGTATGTAGATACAAGAAGAGAGGTACAATGTACAAAACTATTATTTTATTATTACCTCCTGTCATCATCTTAAGCATCATCATACACTTTAGTTTTGTACTAAACACTGAAACGAAATTATTCATGTATATCGTATTCGTAATTCGAATGCATATAGTTACGAAACACAATACAAAAAAATTCATTCCTCGGTGCACGAGAGCTCTTCAATAATATTTATATGTGTCTTAAAACGACGGCAATCCTGTGCTATCGGCTTCAGAAAAAGGGTTATTGTTACCGGCAAAAGGTTTCCTTCACATGGTGGATATTATTATTTATACATTATCTCTGATACATAGTTCATATCTTTAAGGGTGCTCTAATCAACATATTAAGTATCTACATGAATACATTTAAAATACTGTTCTCTCGACCTAAGCTTTAAAGGGAGAACAGACAGGCTACATATACGCATTACGCATGTATGATTTCTTTTACTCCAATGATCTATATACATACATGCAAGTGCATAATACATACATACAAGATGGTTATTAATTTGAGGCTCCTTTTTGAAAAATAATAACATAATGAGTTGAAGGGTTTAGTTTTATCACACATACAGTACAGACAGGTCTGAACACACTTTTTGTTTTCTATTGCGATGCATAAAACTTTTATATATTATACTACTGAAAACATCAAATCTCAAGAAAGATCCTCTTCTTATTCTAGTATACTCAGATATTAAGCTTATCCCATGGTAGTCGTGTGTGTTCGTTCCTGCGTTCGTATACAAGCAGACTAGACCTTTAAGGCACTGGCCTCTGTTTTTTCTTTTCTTTTAGTATCTCATTCTCTTCATTATGTATAGTTTTTTAAGACGTACAATCTACTTTGTCTGCTGCTGCTGTTTTGTTGCGTTTAATTTGTTTCGCTTTGGATTTGATTTTTGATTCTCGATTCTACATCATTTTGTATAAGTTAAAACAGATACAATATTCCTTTTGTTCAAGGCCAGCCAATAATAATTCTTCCTTTAAAGAAAAAATCTTTTCCTAATTGATCATGCTGTCGTACTTCGACTACGACTCTGACAACAGCAACTACATACTACCATACATACATATAGTGTTCGAGACTGCATGATATTATGGAGCCGTTGATACAGTGCAATACAATACAACACAATACAATAAGAAACATAAAAGTATGAATCATCTTGTAATGTCTGGTACATGCTGTTGTAATAACATTTTTAATTAAATCACGTCTAGGCTAAACTATTCAAATAATAAAGGGTGTATACAGGTTGTATGTTGGTATATATCCTATAATTTATAATGTTATTCTATACGGGTAATTAGGAGCTTTTACTTTCAATTAACTAATGAGAGCCAAGTTTAAACAGAAAAATACAATGCACCATACACAATTTTGTGTGTAATCTGTAATTGTCTCAAGTTTTGACTGTGAATGTGAAGGTTACCTCCAAGATTTTCCACATTTGACTGTGTTTGACTACCACCATATAATCTCAATTTTTGACTTCCTTCTCCTCCTACTTTTATTTTGACAGGCTTTCAAAGGCCTTTATATACTGTACAAAATATGCACAAGCAGGTATACATACATACATGAATCACCCTACTCATTACCCACATTCGTGTTATGTGGAAGCATAGGATGTATGTATGTAGATTGTAGATCCGAAGATTTGTATTGTACATGAGCATTTAGATGTAGCTGTCTCTCTAGACTCTAGAATCACCACACATAGACAGTTACGTCACCATAGTCATAGTCATAGATTTTGGATCTTGTTTCTTGATCAAGATGGACCACCCAGAAGAATTCAGGCAGGTACGCAGAATAGTTACTTGTGTATTGTGCATGTATGTACGATAGTTTGCTCCACAGGCTGCTATTAAATGCTCAAATTGTTGTTATTGTTGTTGGCGTTTGCCTTCTTTTCTTCATCGTGTGTTGTCGGACTGTCGGGATAGGAATCATTCGGTTCCTCTTCTTTTCTACTGAAAATTCCCCACAGAGTCCCAAACCCAAATCCCATTCCCATCCCAATGAACGAAAAGGAGAGGCTCGACGACAAAACTCGTCACTGCATCATCGCATCGTTAAAAGTATCAAAGTCAATCTTAAAACGTTGTTAAAACGTCGTTGTCATTACTATTAAAACAAAACGATTCCACGCTGTCGACAAGTATTGTGTATATGCAACATACACTATACGTACATATTTTTACAATGTGGATGTCAGTCCATTAAGGTATTTAAAAACCCGTTACACATAGTCCTACTGCTCTACGTTACGCCTATCCATGTACACAAATATATACACATTATACATAGATGCATTTCCTAGTTAGAATGGAACAACTTGACTCCTTTCACCCTTCGAAAACACACAAACACTTACTCTGGAGAATATTCATCATTCTTGACAACACGATTTTGAATTATACTTATAATTCCAAAACGTGTGAGAGTTAAGTCTTTCCACTCTTTACTGTATGTATGCATGGGTTCATGTTCTTAGCGAAGGTTCCCTGATTATACTCAGTTTCTGTTTTAGACTAAGCGGCTCGACTTTTAAAAGGGTTAAAAGAATATTTATAGGAATGGAATGAACGGTCAAATTAAAAGTACGGAGACCTATAACGTGAGAATGGACAAAAATGTATATGAAAACCATTATACAACAGACTTAAAAGCCATCCCCTATTTTCCCTCTAACTTTGTAGAGCTTTGTGCTGCAAAAGATCCTCAGACGCTTTTGTCATTTGACTTGTTTATTATGTACAAAGTACAAGAAATATACATATGTACCAGTAAGTACGGTTGAATTTAAACAGTGCATGATGATTTTTTTGTATTTTGTAAACATTCCTTAGGGCATGCATAATCATAATTCTGTTTTGCTTTCAGTTTCCTCGTTCAGTTACCGGTCAACGCATCACGTTGTCGAGAAGGTGCAATTGTATTGTAATTTCTTTTATAAATACTAAACAGAAGGTAAAATTGTGTAAAGCTGGAAACTCTTATTTTTATTTTATGACCATTCCACACTCATTTACTCACTTAAGTGAACTAAATACACGTGACTTTTGACTGGGAAAAAACATGAGCATAGAAAAACTACAACGTTTTGATAACACAAACAAAGACAAGAAGGAGCCAAAGGGCAAAATTTTCCAGACAAAACGGACCATGCTTTTCTATGTAAATAAACATAATATTGTGGAGAATGTCATAACTATACATGTATATATAAAAACAACTGATTGCAGAATTGTTGAATTTTCATGAGAGAACGAAAGTCAAAATATAAATCAAACACGCTACATGAATCATGAAATGTATGGTGGACAAGTGTGGTTCAAGGAACTAGTAACTATTAGCTAGCAGCTATAATTTTAACTATCATTTTAACTTTGAATCTGATACATACCTTTCCATAGAAATATTTGCGATATGCCAGCGCAGTTTCATCTTGATCAATTCTAGGTTTGGGCATGCTGGCTGTACAGCAACCGGAAGACGAGAACTCTGGTGGGGACTCGGAACCGGATCCCTCCACCCAGTAGCCTCCGCGGCGGGGAAGTACAACCATTGGGTATGGTTGAGGTCCATTTAGTACTTCTTCCAAAAGCTCCTGCAAAACGGAAACAAAAACAGATAGTATTATTTCATGTACACACCATCATACATATTGTATAGTAACAATTTATGAAAAGGAAAATGGTTTATAGCGATGAAACTTCCAGAATCCACAACCTTTTTGTGTTTGAACTATGAATATTGAATTTAATGTTACGAGCCTCACTTTTCGTATGCCTACCTACAGGCAAGAGTCAACAGTCTATGGACAACGTGTATACATTGTACACATACATTGAACAGTCAACATCAACACCTGCACCTGTTACCCAATCCTATTTTACATCCATCCATCCATCCTAAATATTCTAATTATTCAAACTTTTTTCCCTTTTACTTTCTTTCGTCCCTCATCCACATTATCAAAACACAACTCTTTACCCATCTATTCACTGTTTTGTTTTTATTTTGTAGTTTCAAATCATGAGGTAGATCAGAATCTCGATCTCAATCTCGATACGCTCTGCTCTTTTGGTTCAAATCAGAACCAAATTATTTAAAATATTGCTTGAATTCACGATCTGGTTTTGGGTTCTCGGCATTAGGGCAAGCTCAACATTATCCACAGTATTATCATCATCGCCGTCATCATCATGATAATCAACCCGAACCCAAAGAACTAAAATTCAAAAAAAGCCTCAACCAAAAACTAAAATAACCAGTATATATAAAACCTTTATATAAAATGTGAAACGAACCAATTGAATTCACCAAAGTTGTTATTAGGTTTTCATTATTTCCATGAATCCACACACATCGAGCTTTCACTACCTATGTTAATGTTATGTAATGAGTTTAGGTAAAACTAACATCGCATACACAGTAATAATAATAATGATAATAATATTCAAAAAAGAGAGCAGAGAGATAGCCATGTTTTTTTTCATTTTCTGTTTTCAACCGAGTTTTACCTCTAGCTTGAGTTTCCACCCGTCCCTGCCTTCAGATTCTCATAATTATTATGTAAGTGCTGGGTTGCATACCACAGTCCGCATTTTGCTTGAATAATGATAAAGCACTACCACACTATTTATAAATACATATTTTATCCCCACATACATGGATACATACACCCTATAATATTAGATTACAATGTTAAACACACACTCTTTTTCCATGTTTCTTTCTTTCTTACTCCTCTTTCCCCTCTCCTTCCACAGACATAATATATGATATGTGTAATATACAGATATTATATCAAAAGAAAAGGAATATGAATCTAAAAGATACGATACAAGACGATACGATGGGAACACAATTTATTTTCTCAGACGAATCTCGTGGCATGCATGTATAGATAAAATATCAAAATCTTAACCAAGCCAGGCCAAGCCAAGCCACCACGAACAGCCAGAAGAAGTATAGAGGCAAAAAAAAAAGAAGAAATTGATATGTATACACACACGAGACTACTCGTAGGATACGATTGTCTATGGGATCCCTTTAAATAGCCGGTGTGGCTGGAGCTGAGGCCACAAGTTTTGATATTGTATGAATGTAGGTACATACTACATACATATTACATATATTCTATAGCACTTAGTGCTGGAGATACTCGGATAGTACAGGGTACAAAATTGTCTGGCATATTCGGTCGTGGAATGGCCTACTCTGAGTTCACTTTGTAACCATTAGATTAGACGGACAGGCAGAGGTAGTAATTACCGTCATTTAGATGAACCCAAGCAAGCAAACCCCTAGGCCTCAACTTCATAGCGTACAACAACTTCCACTTCGTTCCCATAGTCAACTACCTACAAATATCCGTAACCATACTTGTACTCGTACATAATGCTCACCCTTTGCTTCCCTCAAGACTCAAAAAACAAAAAAGCCTGGCCTCTGTTACGTTGTTTACAGTATTTTGGCCTAATAGCTAAACTTCATCATCCGTAAATACTTTTTAGTCGCACTTTTATACATGTTAGACAATATTCTTGAGGGAGAGAGGGATGAAAATAATAATAATAAAAAAACTCCTACAAATACAGAACAACAAGTACAAAGTCAATTCATAAGATTTAAGATTTGTAGGTGTATACATAATGGTCATAAATATAAAAGACCACGCGTATACTATTAAGTCAAGTTGAGACAATCCTCACTGATTTTTTTTTCAAGAGGTGAAACACATACGTATAAATCCATGTACAATACTAGGTATGTACATGTGATTTTCAACCACCGTAGAAAAAAAGAAAAAGTCAAAGAGCACCTCTTTTGTCCATGTATAGAGAAATATTATAATTATTGTCGAGAAAAATAAAAGAGCGAGTGGAGGAAAAGTATGAAAAAGGAGCAAGCCTGCTGTACACGTTCAACCCATCACCAAATTGGCCATTTCGGAAATATATGATGGTAGTTCACTAATAGATGGATGTGGAAATGCCTCAAAAGTTTTAATTCTCCCTATTTTTTATCTACTTTTTTTAGTGTAAATACTGTTTGTTTCTCTGTGTGCTTTCAGTCTGTTTGTCGTTACATCCATCAGCCCTCAGCCGATAGACATGCAATACCGTATGTATACTCTATAACACGTCATAACAAAACCGAACAAGCAAACAGGACATCAATTTTCCCTTTAATGTTTAACATTCCCTTTAAGTTTGCCATTGAACAGTGAAATGCGTTCAAATTTCAAACTGACGACGAAAGACAAAAAACCAAAGCAAGCAGAAAAAAAGTCAAGTCAAACCAAGCCAAGCCGATGCCAACCGAAGGAAAAACCGTTGGACTTTTGGGTTTGTGTTTTGTTTTACGTTATTTTCCCTCTTGTTTTTTGGGGTGTTTGATGTGCCATGTTCAACAAAAGTATTCACACACAAACACACCAGCATCTGCACTTAGTCTTTAACACATAGACATGACAATGTTCGTAACAAAAGTATCGACGAAGCTTTTAAACAGGGTGTATAGTATGTAAAATGAGTAGATTCTGGATATATTCTGCGTTTTAGAGCTGGATTATAATTGCCTTATGTACAAGAGAGAGAGAGAGACAGAGGGAAGGAACTCAAACTTTGACTTGAACATTAGTTGATGTGAAATGGAGAGAGAAAAATGCGTGCAATGGTGAAAATTTCACTCTTTTCGTCGACGCATAACATTCATGTTTATGACGGCGCTATATGTGCAGTATGAATAGTGCTGAGAGAATGGGAAAGAATAGAGCCGAAGCCAAGTCAAGCCAGACCCGACCCCACCTATTTCATGATTACTATGACCTTTTCCTTTTTTTATTAGATTCGCTTGATCACATACTCGCACCGGTACTCAGCACACACGCATACATACATATATATTTGAGAGCACACTTTGTGTCTGCAATGCAATTCTCATCATCCACTCTCAACTGCCGCCTGTCCCGGCCATTCCATTCCATTCTCTATTTTATTTTATTTCATGAACACCCACCCCTGCCTTGAACATTTTGAGCATGGTGATGGCAGCAGTAGTAGTAAATGTATAGTATGTAGTTGTTGCTGTATACATATTTTATATGCAACGCCATGTGCCTCATGTACACATACTACATATTTAATATTTATGTGCATCTAAAATACCTCTGTGAAAATGCGAAGCTGAAAAGCAGCGCAGCACAGCACAACATTCATTCGTTGGTTGCTGGTTCATTCTCAATTCGACTACGGATGGATAATACCATGTTTTGGGGAATTGACACGAGCGTCAATGAAGGATATTCATAACAATCTTGCTTGCCTGTCAACCGTTGGATGTTCCCATATATTACAGTATATTATGCATATACCGGGATGCATGCATGTATCCTTTCTTATTTCCCCTGTTTTTATATTCAATTTCGTTTCCATTTCCTGGTCGGTTCCGACATCCCGACATCACCATTCACATAACATAGCATAAGCATAAACGCCAGTATAAACGACCGACGTGTTGTTCCGCGTGTCGTGCCATGCAGCGCGTACTCAGCTCAACTGACTGTTTACGGTTAATTAATATTATTTGCCTGTCGTCCAAAAAATTATAATTCTTCTCTTTTGTTCGACCAGGAAAACATAGAACAATGTATCAACAGCGTCCATTTTTTTCTACATAATACAGATAGATGCTGTTATGTCATGACGATGACAAGAATAAATTCAATTTCGTGAAAAACTAAAAAACTTTCCATCAACTTCCTTTTTATCTAAATAGAATTATACTCAAAGAATTGTTTGTATAATATTTAAAACCCGTTTCCCCAATGACTTGGAAGTCTGGAGAAAGAAGAGGATGCAGCTATTGTGATGATTGTCTAGAGTCTAGAGAGATGGAGATATAGAGAGGTGGAAGAATCGTTATTAGAGGAGGATGAAATTTTGGGTATTTTTGCAGGTGCACGTATTAAGAGTTTAATAGCCTCTAAGTATAAATGGGTCAAGGGTCGAATTCAATTCACTCAGCATCATCATGTGTACATACATATACATACATACATAGGGAGATGCACATCGACAATCGAGGAGGACAAAACTGGCCGTTGATAATGTTTAAATGTATGCATCCATGGAAAACGGAGAGAGGAAGGCAGGTAGGTATGGAAAGAGATACTAAGTTGTTTTTTAATAAAAAGATTACTACAAAGATACTACTCTTTGCAGTAGTAGAGGGTAGAGGGATACGTACAGATCTTTAAGCATATACTCTTTTAATATTGTTCTTTAGGTACTTTTAAAACGTCTAGCATGTACGTAAATAAAAGTTATGACGACTGTTTCCTACAACCACCGAAATCGTTTTGAAGCTAAAGATCTCATATGCCTCTGAAAGTGAATAATCCCAAGTATAGCTTACCAACTCAACAGACAAAGAATGATTCAAAAGTACCTAAAGTTTTTGTACATTTTAACCTGACTTTTATATTGTATAGGTAGTTACACCTGCCTGTGGACGGAGATTTAAAAAAATCGTTTTCACCGTCGTGCCTTAATTATGGAGCTCATAATTTTTCATGCCGCAAGCATAAACTCAATTTGTAGTCCGGTTTCCAGACTTTTCTCCTTTTCATGCGGGTCTCAATCTCTCTGTGGCTCAACCTCACCACCTCACTTTCAAAGTTTCTACCGTACTGTGATCTCAACTCAACTGTCTTTATTATATACGCCCGGATTTACATTCATATTTATATTCAGAAAGTTTAAAGGCTCTCTCCATTTCTTTCCTCCATCCAAAGCCACTCACTAATATCATAATACACTATAATGTATTACTCACTGTGTGTAAAAGATAATGTATGCTGCCTGAACATTGAAAACTATTAAAATTCTGTTTCTGTTCTAGTATATACACACACAGATACACAACACACATGAGACACATGTATACACCATACACCGGTTGTAATCGCGTATCTACTCGTAGAGGAAGAAAAAGGAAAAATACTAGGGAATAAAACAGCGTATTGTAGCTGTGCTTGTAGAGAGATAACATTGTATGTATATGTGTAGCTGTGGCATTCCTCCGGGTTAAACTAATAACAATAACTGAAGACTGAAAACAAGGAAAAAGTAAATGGAAGAGTCACGGCCTCTTTGCCCTTTCCATTCTTCTCTCTATTTTAAATCTCCATTTCTTTCCATGTCTCTTTCTATCTGGTGTCTCAGCCACGATATTCTCAAGATTAATTACTATTTCTATATTTCCTCGGGTTTTTTCACCTCCTCCTTCGTGTTCCATTTTACGCTGTGGTACGAATGCTACAACCTCCACTACAACTACTTGAAAAACTACAATTACAACTACTGTTGTTGTTGTAAACTCTTAATTTTTTACTTTGGGATACCCCAATCAACTCTCTACCCTCTTGGGACAATATTAAGGGTTTGTGCACTATCATTATTATTATGTAGAACTTGGAACCCGTGCACAGGATTGAATTTCAAGTATGTATGTATATGCAATTTAAGATAAAATGTAAAATTATTGTTATTGTTGAGCATTTTACTCTTGAAAAAGATGTAAAATAAAACAATTAGAGGGAACAAGTTCTTAAAACTGAAAACCGTCAGTACTGTCTATCTTCAAGCAGCCAACTTGATATTGCACAAAAACAGTCTCCGAGGTTGATTATGGATGTCAAAGTCGCCGATGACGAAACCGGAAAGAGTAAGGACGACAAACTCTGCGTATATGTACATAATGTGTTTGATTGCACAACTTGAAATATTAAAGCGTTGGGAAATCAAAACAGACCCGAGAGTATTTTTTTATCCTTTTGCTTTTATCAAGTCTACCGTTTAGCTATTTTGATTTTTGAACCTTTTAACATTACTTCAGGGCTGGTGTTTAACGCATATTATGATTCAAAAGGGAAATCTGACCCAGGTGGAAACAAGTCTCCAATTTACGGTACTAGGGCATGAAAATGTCATGGATGTCTTCCAAGTTCTAGGTGAATGTCATTGTCTTATTTTTCTTTTTTTTAGAAGCAAAGTTTCTTTTCTCAAGATGGGAGAATCTTTTTCCCAAGGCGTTGAACTGCGGACGCAACGGAAAGGAAGAAGAGATGACAGGAAAGTGTGCTTTTGAGTATCTTATTTCGTACGGTATTCGCTTCAAGTGCACTGGTAATAATAATAATATGTAGTTATCCTGATAATGATGATGATAATGATAATAATGAATCAACAAAATAAAACTACAGTGGAGGGTTAAGTAAATAGAGAAAAAGTGACATGTAGATTTGGATTCTGGTTGTAGAAGGACATGAAGTACTACTTTCGTTACATAATATATCTCATGTATGCGTATTTTTGTTTCACTTACCTTTGAAGCAGGGAGGGAAGCAGAGGAAGTCACCGTTGGGGATTTCTGGCCTCCATTTGTGTCTTCCCGACTCGACTGTAATACAGAAAAAATAAATGACAAGTTAGTAACATTATAAACTTTGTATAACGCAACAACATTGGTTGGTATGGTATGGCATAATATGATGCAGCACTGAGATAATATTTTCAACTTCAACTCTAAATCCACCTAGCAACCACTTGAGCGTTGTTCTGTGTTTTCATTTCCTGTCATCATTGTCGTTACATGCATACATTGTATGTCGTTAATATTTCAGCACAGTATGCATTAGCCCTGTAAAATATGATCATACTTGTGTTTAAATGTGTATGCACACATGCTATATAATATCTGAGTGTACAAGAGAATATAAAGAGCCGAAACCACAGCTCTCCTTCGGATCTTGACGTGAGTGAACTGATGATGCTTTTTTATCCCTTTGTTTTACTCAAGTACCAACACCATCATAAATAAACACTACAGAACCTCTATCTATATAAAATCTCACATGATGTGCTGTTACGACGCTATAGAGACAACAACGACGGCACTACTGTATCATGTCATTTGAAGTCCCGCATTCATGTTTATGTCATCATTACTCACATCTCAAATCGAGAAACTGCGGCAAAATGACAAAATACTAATTTTATTAACATCCGTCGAAAAGTGTTTTCTC
The DNA here is from genome assembly GCA_034698285.1 of Sminthurinus bimaculatus. NCBI lineage: Eukaryota > Metazoa > Arthropoda > Collembola > Symphypleona > Katiannidae > Sminthurinus > Sminthurinus bimaculatus. The sequence goes on along the minus strand of JAQIVE010002128.1, from coordinate 4,987 downwards.
TTCCTACTTTACCGTTAAATTTTAAACCTAATACATTACACAATACACAGGAGAATTGTAATTTTTAGCTTGACCCAGGTATTTTAAATTGAAAAGGATCCAGAATGTTAGACTATCAACTATAGAAAAAATGTAATTTGTTTTTGAATGAATGAATGTACATACATACATATAAATGGATGAATAATTAACCTAAAAACTGAGGTTTAATGATTCACCATTATTACTTAATCCCCGTATGTTCTGCGTTATATTATTTTCTCTCTCTCTTCACCTCTCTAACATTACCGTTAATGATTCGACTTTGGTTTGCATGGGTTTGGTTCTATTTTCTAGCATTTACCAACTATTAATACATTACATCAAACTCTATTTTTACTTCAGTCGTTCATTTATAGACAGCAGAGTGTTTTATTAGCGTTTTATAATAAAGGAGAAGAAGCTGGTGGTAGTGGTTTGACGGAGAAAAAAGTTTCCGCAATTAAAAACCATTAAAATAATTGGAACTAAACCTTATTATTTTTAACAACTGGGCGAATTCATTCAAAACAACAGCATATATGTACCTACATAAGTAGAATCATGCTTTACACCTCTCATCAGCACATCATCACATCATCATGAGAACACACCTACTAACATCACCACACACCGTCGTCATCATGATTAGCTCAACTTTACCCACTAACTTTTTTCATAACATCTTTTGGAGTAAATGCAATGTATGTATTTTCACGCTAAACCCAAACCACCCTCATCGTGCTAATTAAATCCTGTGGGAATATTATATGTTCATGTAGGTATATGTATATGTATAAACGTGAACATGATGTATTCCAAAGGCCCATCGTCACCATATGTAAATTATGATGGCAAAAGATGAAACTATGGAAAAATTCTATCTTTAATGTAATTATGAATATGATGATGATGGTGATTGTGGTGATGATGGCACTTTTTGGGACATAATTTACGATGCAATACTCACAAAATTACGTATGCATATGAATATTTTCTGCAGGTTTTTGTCACACCATGTCGTTCCTACTTAATACTTGCTAGCTACTAGTCTATTTATTCTGCATTCCACACACATACTCGTAAAAATGTGGAGTTGAGAAATCCTCAATTTTGACGATCCCCGAGTCGCATTTCCAGTGCCAATTATATATGCACCATAAAAAACACATGAAAAGCTTTAAAAATATTCCCTGTTTCAAACTGAAGAAGAAGAAGACGCAGAAGGCGACGAAGGAGAAGAAAAATACCTCCTGAATTCCCAAATCCAACAAATCGTCCTCGTAAAAAAATGCACGTGCAGAAATATTCCACAGCCAACAGTCATAATATAGTTACTTTGTCAGCCTTGCCAAAAACATTATTATGTGCTCAGCATGAGACTTTCAGATCACTGTCTTCAAATATCAAAAATGTACCTTTTGTACTGTTGAATACCAACCTTGTCGCAGCTTTGAACAAGCTTGCATCTGAGAAAAAGTAAAATTGAGATACACAGAGTATGGTCGTGATACTGATTTTCATGTGTATTGTATGTTCATGCACAAATTGCACCCACTCCACTCCCAAGTTCGTTGGACAATTTAATGTTTACTGCAAGCTTTATTACGTTATTATTGCTGTGACTCCTTCAACAATTAAAGTATTACCGATTCGTTCCAGTTATGTCACACATTTTGCATTATTTTCGATTACACACAATTTATAATCCATATGTGATACACACACAGTACAACACGATATGACACAAAATCTTGCATTAAATACAGCGTAACGTAATGAAACGTGTAAAATCTATCAAGTTTCTCAAACTATGATCGACGATTATCTTTTTATTGTTGCTTTCGCTCTTTCTCTCGCTACCTTTACGATTTCTATTCTCTTGTCGTAATTCATACCGTGTTCATTAAATCAATGTAATAGTCGTACCAACCATTCGTTTTCTTTCTTTGATGGTCACCTACGACGACAGTGACTGAGATTGTTATGATTTGATTGTCAAATGAGATCATCATTTTACACTCGCACTCTTATTCAGTCCCACAACTGTCATCGCCCATGCTAGCTAACTATTGACTACTGTGTGCAAAGAATAAGAGAATAGAACACGGCACATGAAAAAAGAAGCCGCACTGCTCCATTTTAATTTGCAATCTCTACACATACCTAAATTTCAATTTCAATTTACACAACGAGTCCCAGTAGTCTAGCCAAGCGATAAGTTTATTATCCTAGTAGACATACACACATACATAGTCAAAAACATGCAGTATAGAGACAAACTTCATAATACTTGAGACTGTAAGTATGTACTGTATACTTCCGATTTCATAACAACAAACAGAAACACATCCAAGTAAGTTCTGTGTAACAGTAGTGGTAATACTGTGTAGTTCCAGCCTGTATATAAATACATAGTACTTGAAGTATAACCAAATTTTTGACAAGGCAGCAATACTCTTTAAACTCCGCACAAAATGCAACTTCCACACACCTTTGTACTGACACTGAGGGACACACACCGAACTTTTACTCCTACACTCTTATGCCATCCTATGTATAACCGTCCTCTTCATTAACTTGGGAAAGGTGAGCGTTGGAGTTAGTGGAGCCCAGTGCTAATTAAGCAGAAGAAGTTTGAAATGTGTCGAGTATTAACACGCAATTTCGACTGTCCATCCAATCAAATTACCAACTATATTCCCCTTCCCTGTTGTACACTGTACACTCATGAATGAATAACGAATGAAACGTGTTGTATTTTTTTTACCTGCTCCCGGCCCCGTTTATGATTCAGTGCTTTACTATACACTACTTGAGTAGAAGAGACACCACAGCACACCACAACACTCGGCATCATACTTACAACATATCAGAAACAGAAGCTAGAGTAGACTGAAACGGAATGAAATTGAAATGAAAATGAGCCACCAAAGACAAGTCTCATTCATTGTTCATCATACTTGTTTGTGGTCGCTGTTCTCCATTCTTCATCCATTTTTACCCAGTCTCCATTTACTTAATCCGTTTCACCGACTGAGTACATAGTTACTGTTACTATTATGCATAAAGTTATGCGGCGTAGTCGTAGGCTGTCTATTGACTTGAATTGAATCCAAGTGAATTGTTTTCATTCCATGTTATTGTATATTTTAGATGTATAGTCAACTGCATGGCAAGTTTGAGGTGTCAAGTCTATCTTTCGTTCAATGTGTGTGTATGTGTGTGTGCTTTTACAAAAAACGGAATTTCGAAGCCACAGATAGATAATACACAAGTAATTACCACCACCTCCATTTCTCATTTTAACTTCCTACAAATAGACAAGATATGCGACATGTTTTGTATATTATATCGCCGATACCACCGCAACGGGATTTGATGCATTCATAACCTAAACCTACATATGTGCGAACTAAACCATCTCAATCAATATTCAATCCGACATTCACAATTCACACTTCCACGAGTTAAGGCTTGTTTAATAGGGAGGGAAAATAATACAAGTAATGATCACCATAGTCGTATCGTTATTTTTAAATTTACACAGAGAACAAACACTTGTCATTTATTTAACTACCATTTCATGTTATGTTTTATGGCTTTCGACAACTCCACACATTAGACACTACACATTAGACAGACTGACAATAATGATGGCAATAATAATAATAATAATAATAGCACTGTTTTTATGTTTGAAGCAAAACGAGACCATCGCTTCTTCTTTTTATCGTATTATTTCGTAATTTAATATAAGATATGTATAATAAAATGTACATACAGTGGAAGTATAGACAAATGGAGAAATTGTATACACTGTGTGTATGTGTAATAAATATGTAACGACATGCAGTTATATTTATGGATTGACGTAGGCGACTTATTTTATATTGTAGAGAGGAAAAAATTGAGTCGATAATGCTGGAACACAGGCAGAGGTGGAGAGAGAGAGAGAGAGGCAGAAAAAAATGGTAATAATAAGGCACGTTTATATTTACAATTCCTGGTTTTGTTGACTTTGCTCTATTGACTTTGGTCAACTTCAACTTGTTCTTTTTCTGGAGAGCTGTATGCTACACACATTATAATACAGTCAGTTTGTGGCTTGAATTTTTCAAAGTGTGACAGCCAGGAATTGCCAACAGCTGTTCTGTTCCATTTTCCTGTTGCATTTTTATACACACACGAACATACAGTTCTAGGCAAATTGTGTAAACAAAATTTGCTTGCATGAATTGGAGACTAAATTTGATTGCTAGGTTCTTGCATACATTCACAATTCACACAGCAAAAAGGAAAGCCAGCCATTCAACATTCAGCGCAATTTATAATGCATTATTGCTTATTGCACTGTTAAAGGCATGTTTTCTCCAGTACAAATAAACCAGAATCTTTAAGTGAAACTCTTTGCATATCTCTCTCTCCCTTTATCAAATGATAGAGAATAGAGAGAAAACTAAAGTGTGATAATGATTGACGCCACTGCAAATTACAGGCGAGCTTTTGAGATTTGAAATCTACAAGCAAATTTTTAATGAATGGCTTTGTCGATCTGTATCACGATATTCCGATACTTCATACACAAATCATACGTACATACATATACATACACAAATGTCAAATGTTGGTCTGAATAGCCGTGAGCTATTTTCCAATGTATATAGATGCTCTGTCAAAGGAAAATGTACAAATTGCCACTGTCTGTAGGTGTATCAGCACGATATAATATGCATACATGTGTAAACTGTGCACATGTATGTATATTTTTCATATGCATAGAGAGGAAAATCGAATTGGTGGAATTGAAAAAGTTGCACTTGAACCTTTCATTCATGCCTTAGCCAAAGCCAAAATGAAACCAAAGCAAAACGAAACGACGGAGTGCTCTAGATTCAGTTCAAACTGTGGTGTTGTTGCCGCTGCTGCTGGTGAAACCAGATATTTAATTAAGTGTACAACGTTATAT